>SFCI01001175.1:0-10750 GCA_004681135.1 Hericium alpestre | reverse complement strand
CACGGAGTCCGTGCCGAGCACCTCGAGCGGCACGCGCGCGTCCGCGCTCTGNCCGTCCGCGAGCACGGGCACGGTGTACGCCTGTGTCGAGAGGATGGTGTCCGAGCGCGGGTCACCGAAAGTGCCGTTGACGATCTGCGAGTACAGCGAGGGCGACAGGGGCCCGTCGAAGTTTCCGTAGATCGTCAGGCCCGCCTCGTTGAGCACGGTCGAGATCAGGAGCGGCTTGGACACTTGCGGGAAGGGCGTGCAGGAGTCGAGCGTGGTGGTGAGCAGCGTGCCGTCGTGTACGGGGCGCATCGGCTCGGACTGCGTCGCGCTGGGCTCGACGCTGAAGCCGAAGAGGTAGGTCTGGTTCTGTGCGCTGAGGATGTCAGGGATGGAGAGTGCATTGAGGCAGCTGGTATCCGATGACGAGCAGTTGATGTTCGAGTTGAACAAGCCCTGGACGTTCTTCTGGGCACTTGGGGACAGGAAACCGTAGTCCATCGGGTCCGACTGGAGGATGGCAGACTGGAACAGCGATGATGCGGAGGGCACTGCGAGCAGCGCCCTGACCATGTTCGCGCCGCTGCTCTGACCGGCAATTGTGATCTTCGACGCGTCGCCGCCAAAGCTGGGCGTGACCCTCTGCAGGAACTGCAGCGCCGTCATCACGTCCTTGACCGCGAAATTCGTGCGGTCGTCTGGTGAATTGAATCCGAGCTGGGACAAAAAGATGAGATCAACATGAAATGCTGCTCCGACATTGAGACTCACGGCTCCCAGACGGTACTGGATAACGGCGACAATAGAGTTAGTGGCCTTCGCAAGGCTCGAACCATCGAGTCCGGGACCCGTCGCGGAGCCTTGGATGAACGAGCCGCCGTGGATCCTAGATTTACACGGTTTTAGCATGCAGGAATGCAATCGCGTGAGCACATGGACGCACCACATCAGCGTTGGCGCCTTGCTGTTTCCCGAAACGGACGAGGGGACGTAAAGCAGCATGGACAGACAATCCTCGGAGTACGTCGATGGATCGGAGTACAGCTGGGGACACGCGAGTGGGACCGCGGTGACGTCGGACGAGCCGTTGCTGAACTCCAAAATGAGAACAAGGCCTAGCACCATAACAACATAGTACACTCACGGAAGCTCCCACTTCGTCGCCATGGTCGAGTCCTGCCATCGCTGCGCAGAGGCATACTTGACGGCGAAGCGCGTGCCTCCGGCGGACGCCTCTGTTCCGAGTGCTGTCCCGATCGGTGTCTGCACCGACGGGCCAGACGGGGACTGGCGTGGGCACAGAACACGCTTGACGATGGGTAGATGGCAGAGTAAGCCCCGAGGATCGAGCGGTGGGAACGCGAGACCGCGACCGTGTGACGGGGTTGGATATGCGAGCGCGCCCGAGACTAGGACGAACGAGAAGAGGGAAGCAAAGGCAACCATTGCGATCTATCTAGAGAAGTAATGCGAATAAGATAAATGCGGTCTGCTCGCTCCTCGGTCGTCTATGGTGGTCGTGTCGGCCAGTGAACGCGGGGGCCGTCGTGATGAGGAGATGAGGAAGAAAGAAGAGAATATAAAGGCCAGGAGACCAGCCTCGTGCCTACCGGTAAAATAAGCTGTGAGAGCACAGGATAACAGAGATGGTGGTTAGGAACAAGAGATGATCAGGCATTGTTGGCTGCAGAAGGAACAAGAGGGTCGGAGAAGAGCAGATGCTAGGCCCGCGTCTTCTCCTGCCTTTTCCGTCCTCACTTCGTCCCTGTCCTTGTTCTCTCCAGGGTAACTCTTCTACTCTTCATCGACTCCTGGTAACTTGCCCCTGCGTGCCTATCGATCCTACACGGTGTAGCATGCTGCTCGTCAATTTCTGTGCAAGACGAACGTACTCACGCGGAGCCAATCTCCCAGTTCGCCTCCGCGATTTGCTTCCGTGCTAAAGCTCGAGGACCTCAACTCTAATGATGAAAGAAGCTCTTCGACAACTGTCTATATCAAACTTTACTGCTGTAGCCGACTGCATGAAGATAGCATCATATATCGCCCTCTTTGCTCGCAGACGAGCAAACGACGAGTGGACTGGATAGTCCGGAGTCCGGACGAGACTCGTTGCGCACAATGAGATAGATCAATCTATGGTAGTTCGGATAACCCGAACAGTAAGCAACACGCAATGATGCACGCCCCCGAGGGCTCGGTCATCCATATGTCCCCGCTAACGCCGCCAGATGATTGTCTACCTGACCTTGCGACTTGCGGAGCATTGCATCAAGGGTAGAAATGTAACAAAATAGCACTCCTCATCGTCAAGGCATTGGAGTCGGCGTCCGAAGTCGCATAATAAGACCTGTGGGGCTTAGGAAAATGAGGAAAACCATGGATCAGGATATTTACGCGCCCAACGTTGAACCGCTCTCGGCACTGGATCCCAACAGGCCTCTGGCAACTTCCGATGGAAAACCGCCTCGAAGCCAGTGTCCACTGACGGAGACCTCGTAAGGGGCAGATTCTCCACGTGCAGGTCAATTACGAGAGGTACGTACCTGGCCTTCGGGTGCCTGTTGGGCTTGTAGGCAGAAAAACAAGTACCTGTCTGGAGTTTAGGAAGCGCAGATGGCTCTTGACGACGCAAAATGGGCCTGTGGGAGGGAAGACGGTGGGATATTCGTGGGCTTAAGCCGCCGAAATGCAAATACCTTCACAGGTCCGCGTGGCTCACATACATGGGCGTAGAGATGTCCCTTCATTGCACAAGCTGCACACAGACTCGGAGCATGCACGATACACGGAGCGCCGAATGGCCGATCTGTCAATTTCGCCATCGATTTAGTTATTCTGGAGCATGGGCGCTGCTGCAGTATGCAGGAAAGCAGGCACCAATTTTGTCGTCAGTAGCTATAACGGTAATGCGTAAATCTGGAACAACGTACATAGCTGCTTATGGCTCTTTCGACGATGATCCACCGAGCAGCGATGCTCGAGGAGAGCGAGATTTCTAGTCGAGAAAGGGAAACCTAGGTATGGACTGTCCGGTCAACGGCACGTTAATAAAGCCAGACATCATACACACGGTCGACGAACGGGACGTCTGAAACCCCGCCTCGCAGAATGAATCTAGAAATCCACGCTCAGGGGCGCAGACCGCCTGTAGAGCGCGCAAGAGATGGCTGTCAGGGACAGGGCAAGCATCTGGGGCGAGACATGCCGAAAAAGCGACAATAAGGCAAGGTAGGGCGAGGTAGTAGGGCATTTTGAACTACAAGACAGTCCCAAGTGGGAGGTGTCGAATGCGGTAGCGTTTGTTCAACACTGTTGACAGGCACTTGTTTTGCGAATCGGAATAGGATTCCATCAGATAATTGATGGGAATGTTATTTTGCTGGTGCGAGCTTCTGGAGGATAGGGCTCAGAGCAGCCTTTTGCAGACGCCGTACCATGACTGTAGAGGCAAAAGACAAGGTGCAGACAGTAGGCGCCCGTCGAACCCAGGGCGTCATCGGCCCTGGCAGGACATCAATCAGGGTTAAGAGACGATAAATCCTGCGTGCTTCAATGCGAGTGTAGTGAGCGAGACGTGCGGAAAAGGCAACAACGACGCAAGGTGCGAGGTTACTTCGAACTACGAGAGAGTCCTGGAGGGGTAGTGTCGAATCCGGTAACGTTTGTCGCGCACCTGTCTTCCGTATAGAGTTGGATCAGATTGTGTTTCGTGATGGTGTTTTACTGGGTGCGAGAGTTGTCTGAAGCTCAGATCTGAAGTGCAGCTTGCTGGGCGGAGGCAAGAGACAAGATGGCGATAGGCGCCCGTCGAGCCACAGACGCGACGCGCCCACGGCAAGCGCTCCGACCACCATGGGGTCGACCGCCACTACATCCTCCTTGAAAATGTGCGTACAGAATCCAGTCTGCATCTGCCATTTAGTGAGACATCTGAGTGTATGATAGCCTCACAGTAGGTTCTGCTCTAGGCTCAATACGCGAGCTTTTCGCGAAAGTCAAAGGCATCAACGCGAAACATGGCAAATTCGACTTCGTCCTGTGTGTCGGGGACTTCTTCGGGCCCGTGAAGGAGGGTGAGGATGGTGGGGATGTTGCTGATTTGTTGGAGGGTAAGCTAGAAGGTACGATTACACATCTCATGTGAAGAAATAGTACTGACCATTGAACTCAGCGCCGTTAACATGCTACATTATGCAAGGCGAACTTCCGCTGCCGCAAGTTGTCATTGATAAGTTCGCGAAGACCGGTGGAGAGATATGTCTCAATGTCTTTCTTCTGAGTACGGGCTTCTCAACAAATCCGTATTGCAAACACTTATGTCCGTCTTGTTCTAAGGCAAATCCGCTGTCTTCACGACTGCTGAGGGTCTGCGAATTGCCTGCTTAGGAGGGATATACGAGCCAAGTATCTTCGAGGGTTCTGAATTGCCCCACGTACGCCCAATCTACACTCTTGTTCTTTCTAATTTGACCTGACATTATCTGGCGTCGCTCAGGGCTTCTCATCCCCCTACTTCACCTCCCAAACCGTCTCGAAGCTGCTGTCCAATACTGTCGCAAAGCCGGGTTCAGCAGGATCCTCTCTCGCATCCATCATGTCCAATGCCAGCGCCTCCTCTCTCGTGGACATCATCATCTCCCACACCTGGCCTTCCTCCGTCACCGCATTCTCCTCTGTCCCGCTCCCCTCGCCTGATCTCGCCCGCGCCGGAGCGCCCCCTGTAGATGACGTCATACGCAAGATCAAACCACGCTACATCTTCTCGAGTGCCGGTGGTGCCTTCTGGGAGCGCGAGCCGTTCGTATGGGGGGACGAGGAAGGGCGCATATCGCGGTTTATCGGCCTGGGCGCATTTGGCGCGGAACCCTCCCCCGGGGGAAAGAAGCAGCGCGTACGGCCCTCGTACCCATCTCCGAGTTATTTCTGACATCCTGTTGTTGACAGTGGTTCTACGCGTTCACGATCGCCCCGCAGGCGCCTGCATCCGCTCCGCCCGCGAACGCCACGCCCAATCCTTTCACAGAGAATGCGCTTCGCGCGCCTCATAAACGTCCGTTGGAGGGAGGCTCGGGCGAGAACTTCCGCTGGAGCGGCGTGCAGCATCCTGGAAAACGTACTCGCACGGGTACACGTCTCCCCGCTTTTGCCTGTTGGTCCGCGTGCTCACCTGCTTTGCGTAAGGACCGCCTGGGGAACCAGGAAAGCCTCCGTCTGGGTATCGCTGTCGCAAATGCGAGTCGACCGAGGCATGTTTCTTTTACTGTCCTTCGGTCTTCATTCCCTAAAATCCTGACTATTTGTTAACAGCATTTCATTAACGATTGCCCTGAGCGTACGAAGCCGCCAGAAGGCTATGTCTGCAACATCTGCAACACGGCACGTTTCCCTTCCTNATTCCTTAACTAACGTGCTGAGTCCACATTTAGCCCGGTCACTTACTCCGCGATTGCCCGACCACGCATCAAGTCGGCGACACCGGCGGGCGCAAGCCGCGCGAGGGCTACGTCTGCCGAGCATGCGGCAGCGAGGCGCACTACCTCGACGACTGCCCCGTCATCACAGAGCGGCGGCAGGGCGCCCCCGAGCGGCGACGCGGCCCACCGAAGGAGATCGCGCCGGATGAGTGTTGGTTCTGCCTCTCGAACCCCGCGCTCGCGAAGCACCTCATCGTCGCGATCGGCGAGGAGTGCTACGTGACGCTGCCGAAGGGCCAGCTCGTGCCGACTCACGCGAGGGAGCAGCACCCGGACGCGCGGCTGTCCAATGTGCCCGGCGGCGGGCATGTGCTGATCGTGCCGATTGCGCATTTCACGACGCTGAGCTCGATACCGGACGATCTGCGCGGCTCGGTGGAGAAGGAGATCCAGACGTGCGTGTTCTTGCATTTGAATGCTCGCGATAAATGGAACTGAGCGGCAATGCCTCTATAGAATCAAAACCGCCCTGCGCGCGTCCTACGCGAAACACGGCGCCGTGCCCATCTTTTTCGAGGTCGGTCGACTCTCCGCGAAGGGTGGGCACGCGCACATCCAGGTTATCCCCGTTCCCCAGTCGCTCGCGGACAAGGTGGAACAGGCATTCCTCGACGAGGGGCAGCGCCTGGGTGCTGAATTCACGGTGGAGGAGCCAGACGCGCCGGTGCCAGGGCAGGAAGCAGGGAGTTATTTCCGCGCAGAGCTGCCTGACGCGCGGCGGCTGGTGCATTGGATGCGCGAGGGTGTGCCGTTTAGTGTACAGTTTGGCAGGTGAGCAGTGTCGTTTCTTATGGCCGTTTGGATTTTGCTGAAACTGCTACAGGCAAGTGCTTGCGTATTTGATGAGGCTGGAGGACAGGGTGGATTGGAAGGCGTGTATGCAGTCGGAAGAGGAGGATATAGCCGATGTCCAGGCGTTTAAGACTGCATTCGCGCCTTTCAGCCCGCTGACATAGTCCAATGTACTTGCATTCCAGACGTACATACATTTCCGTGTTCAATATTGTCATGACCCTGGTCCCGATCCGATGTCTCATTTAACTTATCTGCGCATAATGTCTTCCACAGCGCTTTATGTTACATGGTTGTATGGTGCATATGCTTGTCGTCGGAATCTAAGCAGTGCACCACTACATAATGGACGACTTTCCGTGGCCTTAAATCTATGGTATGATATTCCTGAGGCCATTTCAAATGCCTCGCTAACGTCCAAAATGAACTCCTCGTCCAATCGGGTCACGCAAATCAGCGGACTCTTGAGTCTAAATCAGCTCCAAAACATATCATAGAATAAAAATAAGGCCGCGGAAAGTCGTCCAGTGTGCCCAGCACTCAGTGCATGCAGCTGTTATCAGCTTTATCTTATTCATCGTCGCTTCCAGTCTCTCTACCGCCGGCCTTGCCGTCCTCTTCCTCTTCCACTCCGTCTTCACTCTCGTTGTCATCGCTGCTGCTTCAAGTCTCGTTGTCATCATCGCTCCTCGTCTCATAACTAGTTTCATCCCACTGAAACACGCGACATCTATTTATCTCAACTTGGGTGACTTTCTTGAGCAATAAGAGCTGACGTATGTCGATACGGGACCTGCTAATACGCAGTCGCGGTACCTCCATGAAACCTAGCCATTCCGCAAGAAGCTCGTGCAATCCAGGTGCGTAGCATGTAATGCTGCTGCTAAAATGGATGCCGTGCAAGGTCAACGATTGTATTTTTCGCCGAGGAGCTTTTGGACCGTCCACGGTTTCGGGCCCGGCGTCGAGAGTTGGAAAGGCTGCGCAGATCTGGAGAATATCGCCCGCGCCGTCGAGATATATGTGCTCGAGGTTTACGCAACGATGGAGAGTTGTCAGCCATTGCTGCGTAGTCCAGGATGTACCTCCATAATCATGTTCTTCCTTCCAAAGTACCCGCAACTCTTCCAAAAGCAACAAGTTGCATATATCCTGTACAGTGCTAGTGTGTGGCCCACCATGCGGTAAAATGTCTATGTCGGGTTCGCCTTTGGGGATGCAAGCATACTGGGTCGATTCACAGGTCGAATCATTGTATCTCCACGCCCTGATACGCTGCTCACGCGAGATAGACAAGACGGTGAGGGTGAAGGGCACGTGTTTGTCGGATGTCGAAGATATGCTGCCAAGAAAATGTGCGCACAGTCCGGATAGCATGTCACCAAGTTGGGGTACCTCGTCTAAGTCGGGAGGGTCATGTAGCTCCATATAAAATTTGCATACTTGAGGAAAGGCAAGATGGTCCATGAATACGGCACATTGTGCCGCAATTCCTTCTATCCGAAGAGTCTCCAAGTGCACTAGCCCAACGCAGGGCTTCAGGTTTGATGCTGATGACAGATTTTGGTCTGGAAGCGGGATGCAGTTACGGAGGATTAAAGTACGTAGCGTGGGCATCCTTGAAAGAGACCCCAGCAGAAGGTCAATTCGAAGGTTACTGGCATCCAACTGCTCTGATAATGGCGTCCCAAGGTGTGAATATGACCATCTGATTTCTAAATGAGTGAGATTGGCCAATAGGGGCGAACCATACGACAGATGAACGTTGCATAGAACGACCTTAAACAGCGAAGGCGCACAGTCACCAAACACGTGAACTGGAAGCAAGACGAAACCACTCGAGCTCAGCAGTAACGACTCCATCAGCGGAGCAGGCGTATTCCAAGACGCGACCGCTTGAGGGAGAATCCGGCGTAGATCAATGTGAGATAAATGGAAGAAATGCTCGAGCAAAGTCCTGTCAAAATGTCTGCAATCGTTATTTGATACCGAGATTGGGACCGATTTTGAACGAGCTAGCATCAACCCAGCCCAATGTGATCCCAGAGAATAATTCACATCGGTCCAGAGGTTCGGCTCTTGCAATGCAGCATCGCGCCAGTAACTGCAGACATGCGTGACTTTGATCCATCCAAGGGCAGAGCTCGAGACGCTGGGGCTCTCCCAAACGTCGGACTTCCCGGGAGGTTCTTGAACAACACTGAATGAAAAGATCCGAGATAGAAGTTCTGGCGGAAGACAACAGATCGGGGAAACAGTGTTGTAACGCGTGCGTAGAATGCTGATTGCCTTCTGCATAGCGGCCGCCTCTCGCTCCAGTGCGTTTTGAAGACGCCAACGGGTTTTGATTTTATCGATACGAGCCAGTCGAGGGCGAAGGGCGGCAAGCCAGTGATCCTCGGCGCTGTCGAGGTAAGATGATACAACGCGTGAGCGATATGGAAATGAGAAAACACTTTGTTTAACAACATACGTGGCATCCTGCTCAAGGTCGGATGGTGATCCTATCTTAATGACCAGCGTTGCTATCAATTCAGCGATGCAGAGGTGACGATATACTGATGGATACTGAATGTCAAACCGGCAGTTTTAGGAAGAACAGAAATGTGCACTTACCGACTCGAGATGGCTGCTGGAGTATTGTCGCTGGAGGGTAGGGACGACGAAAGGGGACACAGCTGCGAGGACACCACGAGGCACTCGTTGTGGCATTCCGGCGGCCCGACAATCCGGAGAGCCTGACGATCCACTAACTGCACCTGGTAAGGGCCTCTGGCGGTCCATTTTACGTACATGCGCTGCCCCCGCGAGCCGACCATGGAGGCGGTGACGACGCAGAGATAGACGGATATGCATTAGGATCCCATGGATCCCGTGGATGACGAAATAGGGAATAGAGCTGGAAATTTGGACCCAATTTCGCCAGTGCAGCTGTCGCCGTGCCCCTCGAGAAGCCACAACGAGAATTGATCTGCTTGCGCGCCGCCAAGAACTTGAGCATGGAAAGTCCACACGACCTCGCGTGCACGATGTTATGTCCGTCCTAACAACCAAGCTCACTTTCGAAGAAAACATGCTGCCAATAGACTCCTTTTGAGTTAGTCTGCCGCAATGGTTCTTCGGACGCGTTCCCACAGACACGATGATCTTAGTGCTGTTGCAAATGGTCTGGGCGTCGGAGGTTTTGGATCTAATTGCGAACGGTCACCAGATCGAACGAGGCATACATGAAACGTGCTTACCGCAAAGGTAATATGGCGCACACGAGGAAAGCGAATATACACGCCGCGATATTTTGACAGCAAATGTTTAACAAATGTCGAACAAATATCGACGCAGAGCTAGAGCGGTCTGGCCAGCTTCCTAGACTGCGACAAGCGCACTGAAAGGTCACGATGGTAGTAAATAACGATGGCTCGTCATCTTGTTGGAAGCCAAATCATCCTCGGAACTTGAAAGCCAATGACTTATCGAGAATGGGGCTTTGAATATGCCGTCTCACATGTCAGATCACGGCAGAAGCTGCGGTTGGAAGGCTCCAGGATTAGGGTGCAGTTGCTGGGGTGCTCCATATGCTTTAGGCTATGTCGAATGCATTTAGACCTGTGGGTCCGTCGATCAGATGGTAGCTGAGTCGACGTACGGTCTGGATGAGAAGCCCGAGGACGGAATGCAGTCAAATCGACAAGTTTGGCAAGCTGAAGTCCCATACCATAAATTGATATGTGAAGCGATAAGCTATGCAGCACGATTCAAGACAAAGAATTCGAGAACCATCGGGTTTGGGATACTGCTAGCATTATAATTGAACATTGAACCAGGAAGTCGGAAAGAACTAGAAGAAATGTACACCACTCTAACGAGCCCTGCCGCCGTGCAATTCGACAACAGGGAGATACGGAGGTATAGTCTATGCCTTGCACCATTGATTCATCTCCTGCGAGGGCCTCACGATGCAGATCGACGACCGTGAAAAGCGAAGTCGACGAATTGCCAAAGCGTGAGGGGATGAAGTAAGCAAAACAAGTTCCGGCCCTGTTATACGGCCTTCTTTAGGGCAGGCGCGAATGAGATGGGGAAGAATGGCCCGGCTTGCCAGCAGTACTTGTAATAAGTATTTCAGTTCCCTAGCCTCTGATTCCGAAACATGTCCTTGACAACGATTCTGTAAAACGATCACTAAAGCAAGGTTCTCAGGCAGAAATACCACCGTGAACGAGCCACCAGTAGATGGTAGGATCTTCGCGAATTCGGATTCATGATCAGTTCTGTACGCGAAAAATCCGACATACTACGCCTGGCCCAGAAGAGAACTGCTTTTTAAGAAATTTTGATCGCTCGTGCACTGTGTTCGAAGTACTGCGAATTTCACCTGGATTCTTTGGCAGACCGTTGAAGAAGGATCTTGCCTCCCACTTGTGAATATCTCAGGTTTTTCGAAGGAGCCTGAGTGGCTCTCGACGTCGTCCACCACGACGACTTGAATGTGACCC
>SFCI01001174.1:0-10751 GCA_004681135.1 Hericium alpestre | reverse complement strand
GGCGATCCAGTGGGCTCCAACTTACAGCATAGACAACATTATATCAGCAATGCACCATTTTCGCAGCTTAAGACTCACCCATTCGAGCATCAACTGAAAGATTTCACGTATAGCCAATTCCGTGCTGTCTTGTGATATCGTGCGGGACACCGACTCGTAAGAAGTCCACTTGTCACTATTTGCATCTTTATCCAGGAGACAAAAAATCCAGGACTGGCCATTGGATAGGCAAAAGTGTACTCGATTCTGACTGTTATGGATGCTGGTCAGTAAACAAGTAGAAGGTCGTTCATGACACGTACCCAGAAAGCTTAGAAAGTGCGATAGCTTGAGTGATAGCTTCAGGCAAGTAATCATCTAGCGAAGCCTCGAGACGTTTGGCTTCGACGAGGAAAAGACGACCTTTGGCAATCTCCAGCACAAACTTTCGGTTTGTATGATGTCCAAACAAGCGTGCTGTCATAGTCATGTTGACAGGTAAATGGTGAAAGGTGAGGATGACGACAGCGAACCTTTATTATCATACTCATCAACATACTTAAGAATGGCGTAGTCAACGCTTCCTGTCAACCACACTTCATATTGAGTAAGTGGGTTTGTAATCTGCACTCCGTCCGCCGCGCCTAGCCTCATCTCGCGCATGATAGCAACACGGCCCTTCTGTTCGGTTTTCCCTGTTACCTTCCCCAGACGCAAAAGAACAGCGTCGAGAAGCATACGGGAACCAGGCTCAAATTGGAAGGACATCAATAAAGAGCGACGGTGAATACATTGATGACATACGTCCATGTTAACGAACTCGTACACTTCCTTAATACGCTCATACAGTATCTTCGACTCCTCAATGGCGTGCTCGCTCATCGCTGCGACCAACTGGTCAATTCCTTGTTGAGAAAAAACCAGTCGCTTTTGGATGACGCCGATCTTGTCGATATCCTTGTCAGAAGCGGAAGAGAAACTCAGTTTCTGTTGAATCGTCAGATCCGACCGACGTTTCCGACAAAAGGATACGAACCGGTTTCTTGGCAGTCCCAAGGATGGCTTCCAGTGCATCAACATGCAACATCAACGCCTTCAACTCCCCTTCTGTTTCTTCGATACCTTCCAGCTCCTCCTTAAGCGCGCCGAGTCGGTTCATAGCCATTCGCATCTTCGTGAGATCGACTGGTGAGTCTTGGAGACTCCGTTTTCGCTTGTGAACGCGGTTCGGATCAGCCATGATAGATGTTGGTCAAGACGCTAGTTTGCAAGGGATACGGCCGTTTACAAATCGATAGGCCTTCCCGAGGAAGTACTTAAGATATAGACATCGTGTTTGAGTCGGCGAAGGTCGGAAACCACGCCAGATCATGCCCCGCCAGGCCCCGCCCCTCCTGCCGTGCTGCCGTTGCCACCGGTTGGTCACCTGGTGCGAGCTAGAATCAAGCTCCACCTGTATATTGCATGTCCGACGTGGCAGCGATATCTATCACAGCCATTTACAAATCCATAGGCCTTCCTCGGCAGAAATTGATGCATTTAAGTTGGACGTTCAAGTCACAGGGGAGTTTGAATCTGGCTCACATCCGGTGGCAACAGCAGCATGGTAGGAGGTACGCAGTGTGGCGCCACAGAATTGTAAGTGATTTCCGACCTTCGCCGACTCAAAAACCTTATTCACGATATCTCCATCTTTTTTTTCGGGAAGGCCTATCGATTCGTAAACAGCTGCAACTTCTGCCGAAAAGGGCCTATGGATTTGTAAATGGCTGTAAGCACTGTTTGCCACAAAGCACCTGCAGGTGGACTTCGGCGGAGTACGTAAACCCATCAGCCATAGGGTGCCATTTTGGTGCTGTTGCCTCAACTTGAGTGAGTTTTCAAGTGGCAATGAAATCTAGGGTAGTGCTCCCCTTCGAACTGAGACACACTCCAACTTGCAGGATTTGCTGTCACAGTGCTAGTCTCAGTCAGATGAAACGATCCTGAGGCACAATGGTTGAGTATTCATTTACTCTGCCTTAGGGAGACTATAGCCTCATACAATATCAAGACCCCATCCGGAATTTAGAGGAGTTGTTAAGATTATAGACATCGAGTGAACTAGAATAGAACGAGTGTGTCATGAATCGCCCATTGGTCTTCTTCATTCCCTTTGTTCCCTATATGGACACTCCCTTGTTATGTCCCCTTGTTCCCTGTTAGGATATCCCTTGTTCCCCTTTAGGATATCCCTTGTTCCCCTTTGGGACATCCCTTGTTCCCCTCCCCTTGTTCTCCTTTCAGGATATCCCTTGTTCTCCTTTGGGCTATCCTTCCAGTATATATAGGGCTACCTTCCTGACTGGCTTCCTCAGTTTGTCCACTTGACTACCCAGTCCCCTTGTACCCTAGACATTCTCAGCCTGTCTCTACTCTCTATGACATCCTCTGCTCTTTGATCCTTGATCCCTTGGGGTGACTTGGATGGCTTCACTGTTCCCCTGAACCCAGTCTTGACACCTAGGCGCTCACCGGCGTAAACTTCGACATTGATTTCTGAGTCCGTCGGCTCATACTGCTAAGGACCGACGTCCTGTAGTGACCGGGTAGGGACTCAGGCTACACACAAACAACAAAGGCTGACCTGCTCAAGAGGCAATCGACGATGGAGAGAGTCGAGAGTGATTGAGAGAGGGAAGCACAACGTGGAGGGACTTAAAGGGCGACTGGCNACTGACAGGAGGTAAATCCTATGGANTTGCAAAGTGGTTAAGCTGAGGTCTAAGGGACTCAGCTTACCGGGTTAAATACATGAGGGATGCACAGTCAGAGTCGTATCTAAGGTAACAATCAGGACTGTGCACTGTGCAGCATCGTACTGCACATGATGAAGGTGAAACATGATGGGGATGTAGATAAGGTAGCACTGCAACAATCAGTGATGGAAATGAATAGTGGATCGAGGCAGTGCGATAGCGTCCATGCATGCATGTAGATATAGTTAAATAAAGGGAATGGAGCAACGGGACATTGACCATGGTGTGGATGTCGAAGGGAGTGATGTCAAGTTAAGAAATGAAATGTACAGTTCTTAACAAAAGCAGATGTTGGCTGCTGTTCTTCGTCAGAGCATGCATGCTTCAAAGCACCGCTCACGATGCGCTAGATTGTGCTCAAATCCCCCGACGAGTTCGAAATGTTGGCAGCTGCAAGTACGACCTTGTGCACCTTGCTGCTGGCGGCCCCCCATTCTACATTGCAGCCGGTGTAGTTGGTACTCTCACAATGAAGAATCTAATGACAACCATATGAAAGAGTGCCATGGCTATCAGAAATAATTAGGCCGGTCAGCAGCAGCTGACGCCGGAAGCACCAGCAAACGAGGTTGATGCATCTATAATCTTTTGTATTTTTTGTCGCATGTATTTGGTGTGTCTGTGTGTAACATGCCATCCTTCTCTATCGGTGTGATTACTTCATGTCAAGAGCTCGTTCAGCCGGATTCATCAACAGAGGACTGCGTAGCAGGTCGTGACGACTGGTCAGGCACCGGCTCACCATTGTCGGGGACATCGTAGAGCAATCGTAAGATCTCTGGGCTCTTCCCAGGTTTGTCTACATCACAGTACCACATGCGTTGGCCAAACCTGAACAGCTCGCCTTCCGCCGGCACGCTCACATTACACGTCGGCGCAGATCGGGACGAAGCTTCGGAGGCCGCACGATCTTCAGCAGGCGCATGATCATGATGCGTCGACCCGCATGTTGCGGGAGGGTAGAGCGCTCCAAGCGGCATAGCGCTGACCCCGCTGCAGCAGAAGATGCATGAGCGTTTCCCGCCGGACATGCAGCATTGAGACCCCACCTGCGTAGACAAGATATTTCTTCTCACACCCCATGTAGTATTTCAGCGGCGTGTTTGTCTCGTACCGCCGGTCCTCCCCCACGGCACGCACGGTAAGACACAATATGCTCCTCTTGAACTCGAGCAGGAATGGTTGGCTGAGGGCGCTCATGCTACGCTTGAGGCGGAAAGAGCGCTTATTGGATCCCGAGTACGCCTGTAGATGCGCAAGGAGCGTGTCGTCGATAAGCCCGTCGCGCAGGAGCATATCGCGCAGCGTGGGGTTCTTCGTGACGTGCGCGAGGGGGATGTGCCAGACATAGCCGCTGCCATACATGAGATCGTGTCCGGATGCGAAACCACGCGCAGGGTCGCTGTTCTGCGTCGCACAGAATCGGATTTGCGACCCGAGGGGATTCTGCTCGTCCGGATGGAAGTACAGGAAGCCGCGCGTAGCAGGCGGGAAGCGCCTTGGCACAGTGTCCTCGTAACTATACTTCATGGAAAGCACGCGCAAGCTCGAGAAGTCAGGAGCAGCGCGATCATAGACGTGGTTATAGGTGCGGCCAGAGACGTCCAGGAAGCAGCTGGAATCGAGTCGCGCAGGGTCGAGCGTTGCAATCATGCAACGTAGTAGTTTTCCAGATCTTCGCCTTTTTGGAGTTAACTCGGTAGGTGTAACTATTCCATTAGGCAACGAATGCTGGGGTATGGAAGAGGCTGCTGCAGGACGTGGTCCGTGTTTGGTAGTGGGAGACAAGTCTGCATTGGCATCATGCGACTGCGTAGATGCTTGAGACAAGGAGATTAAACGACTGCTACTTGTGAGCCAAAACTTTTTGTGGGCAGATCCTGCATCGCTTTGAAGTCGAACTAAATAGGACGCCTGACGGCCATTGAGCTCGTATAAATGAGGGCCTCATAGGACGGTATACGTGATGGCGCTATGGTTAAATCCGTTCAGACACACTATGGTAAAGAATGAGTCAAATGTACCTGGACGTCGAAGGCAGCTACGCAGTGAGACGGACAGGGACGGACTCGCGATGAGGTGGATGGTGGTATCGAAGACACTAGGAAGACGTTCAGTTCAAGTTCATATTAGACGCCCGTAATGCATCATGCGTCTTACATCAGTACGCAAATATCACAGTTGTTCTTCCCCCAACCTTCCCCCTCGTTCGTAGTACGAGATCTAACAGTGCTTGGTGTATATTAGTATAGGTAAGAGGCAAGTGATTTTTATGCTGCTCATCGACATCCTGGAGATAAGCAACGCCGTAGAGTGGTCGCATCTGCCCTCACGATGCCCTCTCCACGGATGAACTCGACCACAAACTTCATTTCCTTGACCGGATCACCAGGCTACTTCCCGTTGGCAGCTGAAAGTAGTGCAGATGGGACTTGGAGACGCCAGACTCGCATGTCTTGTGCTTGCCGTGATACCAGATACATGGCATCTACTGCACCACTCGTCTCGCAGTTTGCTCGCGGTAGAGATCAGGTATCACGATGAACATGGAATCGATGTGAGGGACGTATGGGGCATTCTGCATCGGCTGAAAGAACTCATTTCGGAAGTATCTCATCTTCACTGCAAGTCCATACACATGCATAAGTAAGTCTTTATCGATGTCGACTCAGTATGTACTCGGCTGTCATGCCATGGTTTACTACTTCATTCAGGTGATAGCTATAAGTATTTTGAGAAATAAAATCCAAGCCCAGACTGATCCTTATTATCCTAGGACCGAGGAAGGGGAAAAACTTGCTGCAACATTGGTGGCATGCCTGCAGATACAAGATTGACTCTTTCCCGTGTGCCAGGCATTGTCACCAAAGGAAACCAACCCTTTCAAATTAAAGTCCCATCCGCTTTGTCCACCACCACCAGAAGGTATATATGTTATGACCGTTCTCAGTTACGTTTCTCATACACTTATTCTTGGACTAACTCTTTCTTTTCTTCTACGATGACACCCCCTCCTCACCTATCCATAGATACCACTTACCGTCATTGTTTCCCCCACCACGATCTGTTCCGTCCGATACTTGGCATATCCTGTCTGAGTGTTCCGTCTCACCTGATACTCAGGTCCGTGTCATACGAAACATTCCGTCTGATGGCTCTGACCCTCTACTATATAAACTTCANNTACATGGACTTGTAGCATTAAGTTTATCCTCTTGTATACCTCGCATCTNGCTACTNGCAATAGCANCTTGACTNNCTCCACTCCTCTTNGCTTCTCTCNCTCTCNCATCCTCTCTCTAANGAANGGNCCTTAGAGTTATACTCNTTGGGACCACTAGTAGCAGTCAGGCTACAGTGACAGACTTGGCGCTGTGTTGATCTGTCCGTCATATCACACAGGAANNACACAGGTTACNAACCTGGTCAGAACANNATNNNACCTTTNAGCATNTNTCATTGACAGGAGGCTAGTATGCTCACATGCAATGTGTAAGCATAATGAGCTAGTAAGTATGACATAGTGAGCTCATTGAGGTTGTTGAGATTGTGTAGGTGATATATATTGGCACTGTTCCTAGGCTCTCAAGGCACATGGATTGTTATTGAGGAAGTATAAGGACTGGCAAAGGAAGAAAGGAGGTGAAATGTTATGATTACTCTCAGTTATATTTTTTATATACTCTATTTTAGACTAACTCTTTTCTTTTCTTCTATGATGACATCTCCTTCCTACTTATCTATAGATATCACTTATTATCATTATTTTTTCTATGATGATCTGCACCATCTGATGGTATCTTTCTGTGACTCAGTATCTTCTGTCTAACAGTTTCATTCAATCTGGACTATTGTCCATCTACTTCATCATATGCTCTTATAACTTGGCATCTCTCATCCAATAGTCTTTCTTTATCTGACCATCAGACATCTACCATATGATATATTCTGCCTAATGATCCTGATCTTCTACTATAAATTTCACATATATGGACTTGTAATGTTAAGTTTATCCTCTTGTATATCTTGCATCTAGCTACTTACAATAGCAGCTTGATTTACTCTGCTTATCTTTGCTTTTCTCTCTCTCTTATCTTTTTTTTCTTCTCTCTAAGGAACAGGCCTTAGAGTTATACTCCTTAGGACCACTAGCAGCAGTCAGGCTCTAGTGACAGACTTGGCACTATGTTGATCTGTCTGTCATATGACAAAAAAATAACATAAATTACAAATCTGATCAGAACAAAGAGGTAGAGATGTGTTATTAGGAAAGGAAAAAAGAGAAAGAAGATAGAGAGAGAAAACATTTGATATGACTTGTAGCACCACTTGACAGTTGTCAAAGATGGTGCCACAATAATTTTTGAATTAAGATTCCAAAAGCAATAAATTTAAACAAACTCTGCAAGTAAAGCTAAAGATTGGTATTTATATAATAAATGTACTTTTGAAGTTCTGTATGATTTGAGTTTGGATTGGCTTGTGAATATCTGACACATGCAACAAGCAAGTACAGATTGTGCAGCATTTGTTCCTAGTAGTTGGCCTTTTTCTGCCCCAAGCCAAATTGCTTAATAAGGCAATTTCTAGTGTGCCCCATTCGGTGCCTAAAAGTCAATGCCAGAGAGACTTAACTTAGCCAGGAAAAGGCTTATATGTTGATAATTATATATGTTTCTCAGAAAGAAGTAAATTTTGGAGTGGCCCTGTCAGAGACAAAAAAGCAGAAGGGAAAAACAAGGAAAATGTATTTATTAGCAATAACAAGAGCTATCGTACAGTGCTGAATCCTACAGTGGTGTGCAAAAATAATGCAGGCCCCCTGTAACCGTAGTATTGCTTGTATTTCTCAACATTCTGCTTATAAATTGTGATGCAAATGGTTTTATAATTTTCTTCTACATGTCCTCTATCATAGTTAATAAGAGTTGAAAATGAGCCATAAAGAATTGCATGCTACAGAAGTGTACAAAGATGGTCAAATTTTGGCTGAGAAATTGTGATTTTTGTTTTTCAACAATGAGACAATGACTTGCTCTGAAAATATTTGAGGACACTCTTGGAGATNCTGAGAGTACATGGTAGTTGTTTGAAGTTGAGTTACTTAGCTAAACTGTCTGCAATCCCTTCCACAAAGTGGTCATCTTTTGCTGTTTTGTGGGCGGTAGTTCAATACATGTGGGGTCGGCGGAGGGAAAATTTTAATTATTTAATATTGTGAGGAGGAGCGAAGAGAGGGAGGAAGGAGGAGGTGTAGCTGCTCAGGCAGATGCTTGTCAAAGTCGCGGCTCGGTTGCTCAGGGCGCTTAGATATGCCACCACATCAACACATGTTGATCATCATTTTTTGCTCGGTGTCAATAGCATTCGGGCAGCTCTGAAGTCGAGCTTGCGCTCTATCGCCTCGTAGTGTTGCTGTTGCTCTACGTTGACCGGGTTTGTCTGATCCAAGCAAATCAGTCAAGTATTATCGTGTCTCGTAAGTTACAAAGGTAAGTGAAGTCGTTGTTCTAGTGCGATATCACCCGGTCAATCCACGGTCGCTCGATCTCGCGGCTACACAGTCTATTCATTGCCAATCCCCCATCGCCGGCTCGTTTTTCACACTCCAGCGCACCATCCGACAGTGCCATTTCAGCTCGGCGCAGTGAACTCACACGGACGGCTGCGGAATGCGCCCGGACAATCAGTGCGTTTGCATTTCACACAGGTCCGTCGTCGTCGCTTTGCCCCGCGATGATTGTCCCCATCTGCTGCAGAGCCATCACTTGCAGCGGGAGCCTTCCGTTTACTGCTAGATGAGGCAGCAGCTCCAGTGGGTGCATGTTCACCATATACATGTTGGATCAATGACTGGCGTGTGCTGTGATTGCCAAGCAGCGCAGAGACATGCCAAGATGATGGTCCGGTCGTCTCGCTGGGCTCGGACGGGGCGATCTGCGATGCCAGAGATGCTGGCTGGTCTGCCGGAAGGATCGGTAGGGACCTGACTTGCGCAGACAGAGCGGTGCGTATTCGTTCGTACGCCGCCCTGTTGTCTTCGATAGAATTCTGCTCGTTACAATTGACGTGCCACGTCTTGAAGTACGTTTTCAGGTGCTCCGGGAGCTGTTCAGGTATGTGCCAGGTTAATTAGTTGCTTGGATACAGTCATTTGCATGTTAAAGACAAACCTTATAGAAGATCTTTTGTCCGTCGCAGTGGCCTGACCACTCTGCTGCGATGGCTACCCAATTTGGGCTCGCCTTGCCCGCAAAAAGGCCCTTTGTGTCGCCAGCTAGCAGGCAAAACAGAGCACGCTCCTCGGCGGTGTGAACAGGCAGCACTGCATGCCGTGTCTGCTGAGCACTAGCTAACCATTGGTGATGAATCTTTTGATCTCGGCCGAAATCTGGGTGGTAGTCGAGCATGCCCAGCGATGCTCGCGTAGTTGGTGAAATCGGAAGGATGCCAAAGCTCTCCTCTGATTCCTTATAGTCCCAGGTGTTCACCCAGCTAGACCGCAACTCTTCCAGGTGATCAATGCTATCCTCAGTGAGATCCATGAGTTGTGCGATGCGGTTGCGCTGCCAGATGTCATAGGAGCCTTGATAAGGTGCTCCTGTCCGATTGTATGTCCCAACCTGCATGTCCCGATGTGAACATGATATGTGAATGATAAATTGATTGGCTTACCCGGAGATTATGACACAAGAAATAATCTCGAAGAAGATTGACAGCAAACTCGGGCGATGCATTGTAAGCACTGAAGCACTGAATGATATTTTGATGGACGCCGCCTTCGACGTGGTTGGTGCCGCGCAAGCTGCGATAAAGCAATAGACCGTCTTTGTCACGGCCACGCACGAAGTAGAGAGACAGGCCAGGCGGATCTGAGTAGTAGCCATGACGGATGTTCTCAAGGACATTTCGAACGGTGTCCCAGGCTGTGTCGTTAAAGAGCGGCTGCCCGGTCTTGGCATCCTTTAATGGCCCATATGTAAAGAGTACCTCGAAAACGCGAGACACTAATGTCTCGGGCTCAGGGACGTGGCACTTCATTCGACGAAGGATCCACTTGGGGTGCGAGAAAAACATGGCCTTAAATGATGTGCCACGCCGTTGTAACACATCCTCGATGGCTGCTTTGTCCTCTGGATCCGGAATAAAAATAGCATCTCTGAGGGCATGGGCAAAAGGCCTGCGTAGTCCATGATTAACAGAGATCTTGAACTGGTCCATGAGATGCCAGATGTCTCCGAGCACCCGCGACCTGATGATAGAGGGTGTATCCGAGCTGTTTGGAGGATTGACCATGCTGTGAAGCTGCTCTGCTCGCTGAGCTGATGCTGCATCACTGCTTGATGCCTCTGGTGCTTGCTCGACTGCTGGGTCATATTCAATATCCTCATGCCAACTTCTGCCCACATCGTCGTCGGCAACGGCAGTACCCAGCAGCTCATCTCTGTGACTTTCATCAAGCTCAGGCGTATGGGGTGCATTAGTCCGAGTCACCACTGGATTATCACTAGATGCTCCGACGGCACATGTGGACAATACTGATGGTGGTGTTGAGATTGTTCCATGCTGTGGATGAGGTGGAGTTGAGGTACGCAGATGTGAAAACTTGTAATACATTGTGAGCGGCAATGAATCTGCTCCTCGAAGGGCACCAAGTGAGATAGGCTCCTTTTCAGGTGACAAGTTTGCAGGAAGGCAGTATCCCGGAACCTCAATCTGTGTAACTTTCACGAGCGCCCGAGCCTTTGAGACTGGCACACCTCGACAGACTTTTGGGCGATCAGATAGCATGACCCCTCGGGCAATGACTTGAGTACAATCCCGGGCAAGCAAGTCGATGGGTGTTCCTTCAGGTGTTTCCATTGATACGGGTGCTCCAGGTTCAGGAGAGGAGTCGAGTACCTCAAAAACAGACCAACAAGCATAGACATCAAGGGCAGCATATTGCTCTTGTTGCTTCGTCAAGATGGGATC
>SFCI01001173.1:0-10753 GCA_004681135.1 Hericium alpestre | reverse complement strand
GGGCGTGCTGTGGCACCTGCGGTGCGACCTCGCGGCGGTCAAGCAGCAGTTTCTCCCGCGGATTCCGCAGCCTGTGCCGATCGCGGAGACGCTCACCGAGTCCGTCATGCAGTTCCTGCAGTGGGACGGCACGTTCTTCTTCGGGTCGGCGATGAGTGCGTCGTTGTGGTTCGCGCGCAACAGGAAGGAGCTGGTTGCGATCATCATGTGGCACGTCGCGGCGACTGTCATGGTTGGACCGGGTGCGGCGGTGATGGGAGTGTTTATGTGGCGGGAGGCACGGCTTAAAGGGGATAGGGACAGATCTTGAAAGTGGTAATGAAGACGATTCAGCGGTAAAAATGGCATGAAGCCGTTCGCATTGGGTCCACGATAATCAGCATAGCAAGGCATACAACCAATAAAAACATCAAGCATATAATCCTACATTCTAGCAATACAAACGAACCGCAGGGCACTCGATACATCTGATGCGAACGATTAAACCTCGTCGAGACCCATGGACACGTCTTTCTTGGGCTCCAGCTCGCCATGCATGCTGTCCTCACGGTGATAGTGCTCCTCCGCCTCGGTCGAGATCTGGATCTGCACGGGGTGCATCGGGATGGACGCCTGCGTCTGCATGGGCTTCCGGAACGCCCGTCGGATGCCGCTCACCGACGCCCATGGGTTCTCCCCGCGCGAGYTCGAGCYCGAGACGCTGTACGTCGCCTGGCCGCTGCGCCAGTAGTGGATCTGCAGGATCATGAGGCAGAACATGCATGGCTGCCGCGATGTCAGACGTGCGCGACGGTAGGATATGCAGGGGGCGGGCGTACCACGAGGGGGACTAAGATGTCGATGGCGACGTATTGCCCATTCGATCCGGATAAATATACGACGAGGAAGGCGATGAGGGCGGAGGTGTAGATGGCCCCGGTCTCCGCAATGACTACTAAAACAGGGGTAACGTTATTGGTCGACGTGAACCCACGGTGCCGGCCAGATTTGTATATTCTCCAGGTGATCGCAACTGGCAAGAAGTTTATATTCAACAAGGCGTTGAATGGAGGACAAGGAGCGTACTAGTGCAATAGAGGTTCGTGGCGATCATGAGAGAGTTGTAAGCCTCGATCCATTGGTTTGCCTGGCTGAAGATAGAGCCTCCTTCGGCGGTATGCGCGATGGCGGCTTGGACTGAACAGCCGGAGACTGAACACTTTCATGAGTAAATTGGTAACCGAGACACCGATAGTTTACAGTTTACCTATGCCTGCCACCAAGATAATGAGTGGGACAATGACTGGCTTTAGTTTACTGCCATAAATAATGTAACAGCGCCAGACCTGAGTAGGCACCCTGTCAGACACCTTGGTCAATGGAGGGGGGACGTCGGCTTTACATTTACCGAATCACCCAATATCGTTTGTAGGAGCAAGCATACGTTCTTGAGCTTGAACATAGGTTCGTGCAAATTTGCGAAGTACAACTCTGCTTCTTCTGTCGTAGTACTTGGTGCCAAAACAAAGGCATCGAATATACGAATAAATGAAGTCAAGATATGCTGGAAAATTGATTAGGGTGTTGATCCTTGCGAAGGAATTTGACCCTCACCGGAGTGGCGATGATGAGCATGGCTATCAGTACCGGTGTAAGATAGCGGTTGGTAAGTCCCCCTCCTGCACGCAGGCGTAGCAGGAGAAGTATGGTCGCCATGCCCAACGTCACGCCAACGCCTAAAAAATACAGGTGAGGCAGTACACTCGATTGTCATCCATCAAGCACGGCTCACCATACAACACACTCTCTAGAAAGAGCGCGACGAAGACAGCTTGAGCGAGGGGAATGCCCATCTTCGGACGCGTGTCCCTGCGACTGAAGGGCAAGTTCAGGACCGACGATACAGCACACGGGACCCAAGGCGAGTGTAATTATAGGCGGCGTGGCACTTCCGGAAGACTGGCACGTATCATGATCCAGTTAAACTTTGAATACACGGTTTAGTGACAAGCAACAGTCAAGAACGAAAAACGAGGACCTCTCACAGCGGACTGGTGTTGATGCTGTCCAAGTTATCCAGATCCGCGAAACGCCACGACTGTCCTGGGACCCGTCTGGTCGTCGCCGGTTCTTTGGTGCCTCGCCAGGAGCTCACCGTGCCGGGATGACTTCACGTGCAGCGCTGAATCGACAAGCTCCATTCAGAACATGCCGTTTCGCAGGAACGGCCCCCGGCATTCGACGCATTAAGAAGCGGCAAGTCACATCGACGGGAGTTGGTCCTTGTTGGTCGAGCATGTCATGTCGTGAGAGTGCGAAGTCCATTTTGGTGCAGAACAGCCGGCACGCACCAGCTACAGCACGAAGAAGACTGGGGTCGTGTCTTCTCGAGGCAGTGTAGAAAACGAAACGCGTTAGGTCTACCCGCCCGCCTGACGCTGAGCTGCGTTTAGCTTCTGCGTGCTGAAAAAGCCTCGGAGCGCGCAACTCGTGCAGCTCCGGTGTTGACCGGCGCGTACGTTGACCCTGCACTGAGTGGAGCACCATAGACACAAATCGCTTGCCTAACCTAATAAACCACGACTTCAGACGTGGAAACGCGACATGGCAGTTTACCGTATAAAAAGTTTCTCGAAGCTTTCCGGACTCGCGCCGGTTTCTCATCATCAAAGTGGGCGCCAATGCTCGAAACTGTCAACCACCTTGACACCTATCTTCCACCCTGATGAGAAGAAGTTCATCCACCCGGTGTATAACAAGATAGCCATGTATTGCATGCGTTGCAGAACCTATTCAACGTGTTCACAGGGAAGAGACACAACGAAGCATAAGCTTCAGATTGTGATACATGAAACCAACATGAAACACACCTGATACTACTCTCATGGGTCGGGCAAAGATTTCTGTTTCCCAAAGCTCAGAAAGAGATATCAAGTCTTGATTACTTCGAGATAGAATGTGAAGACGATCTTTCTGCGCAAGACTTCTGAGAACGTCGTTAAGGTCGCGCCGAAAGGCAAGTGCTCCTCATGAGCGGTCCGATGCGGAGCGCTCCCAGGTATGTTTGGTTATGTTTTGCCGTATGTACACTAACTTACCGACTGGTTGAGGAGACAACGTTGCCGATCAGCCTCCTGGTGCTCCTTGCCTACATTCAACAGTCTATTATACAGATTAAGTATACATGTACACGTCCGGAAAGCCTTGAAAACAAAGTTATTGATCGTCGTTAACCATGGGATCCATCGTTATTTTGGGTATATCATCCCCCGAGTTGTGCGCCTCTTCAGTCGTCGAGATTTGAATCTGAACAGGCCGCCTCGGTGAGATCGCCGTCGAAGGATCAGGCCCGCCTTTTAACATACGACACATCTTCATCCATGCCGATTCTGGGGTCTCGGGCACGGACACAGGGGTCATAGGGAACGTGCTGGCCGGGTACGATGGGACGAAGCTGCTCCGGCCGAGTTGAATTTGTAAGATCATCAAGCAAAAGATGCAGGGCTGCGTATAAATCATAGATGTGAGGACACAGTTTGACGAGTTATGTGCGAGGCAGTCACTCACCACGAAAGGTGTGACCAGATCGAGTGTAACATATTGCCCGTTCGAGCCAGACAGATAGGTAATGAGGAAGATGACCAGGCTCGACGTGTACAACACGCCGGTTTCAGTGATGACTATCAGTGCGTGGTGGGTACCCCCGAGATTGGATCGCCGGTAGCGCGTAGATCTATATATCTTCCAAGCAATGGCGGCTACCGCAGTATTAGCCCGCGTGTCACCTGGACCATTCAATGCGACGACGCACCCGTGCAATACACATTGGTGGAAATCATGAGCACGTCGTAGACCTTTATCCAACGACTTGCAATGTTGAAGACGTCGAGGCCTTCAGACGCGACGGCGAAGTTACGTATGACTACGCAGCCTGAGACTGAGCAGGGTCGCGGATCGGAGTGACAGATATTAGGGAAGAAACCTAACAGTGGACAGGAATACACCAACATACCAATTCCCGCACTCATTATGATGAGAGGAACGCTGATGGGCCAGACTTTGCGGCCGTATATGACATAGAAGCGCCATATCTATCGTAGACGAAGTCAAGCAGGGTTCTCATGGGCATGAACAGGACGGACGAACGTTGACTCCATCGCCGAAAAGTGTTTGCACGATAAAGAAAATGTTCTTCGCAATGAAGAGGGGATCGGATAGATTTGCAAGGTCGTTATCTGGGCCGGGCTGCGATGGGACGAGGCCACGAAATGCCCGAATAAATGAGATGATGATGTGCTGCACGAAGGTTCTTAAGATGTTGAATGATGTGTGTCAAAGAAGGTGATATTTGGACGACTCACAGGCGTAGCATTTAGCAGCATTAGGCAAAGCATAAGAACTAAGTACTTCCGGATGATCCCACCTTGTGAACGGATCCGCATAACAATCAAAATCGTAGCGATTCCCATCGTCAATGCCATACCTGCAATATCAACAAATCAAGAAAACACCTCGGATCAGGGGAGATCGACGCTGCATACTGTACAGTATACTCTCCACGAAAAGTGCCACAAAGACGGCCTGGGGTATGGAGATGCCCATCTTTGCTCGAGGTTTCAATTTGTGAAGAGTACGTTCACCGCTGGTGTATTTATGACTCTGAGCGTGGTTGCAAGGATCAGACAGATACAAGCACCGCAAGTTGGAACAGGGGGCCGATGGGCGGTGCACCACATTGTTGCATAAATTCCGAACGATCTGTTAGTTTGGGCGTCCGGCAACCGCTATCGGCGGACTCGGCGTCGACGAGGACACGACCATTTGGAGACAGCGGCCACGCCTCGGTCTGACCAAGCCTCACACGAACGAGTTCGTTCACACAGCAGCATGGTCACGCGGCCGTGTCTGTGGAGTTAATCATTGATAGGGTGTGGTGAAAAAGCCACGGCCAATAATGCAGGAAGAACTTGCCCACCATCGTTATACCCTCATGAGGATACCTCGGGAGCAAAGATGCGAACTTTGACAAGCCACAGTTCTAATACCCCACGAATATCTTTCTAGAAACCGAGCTTCATAGTGGGCTAGTTTAGGTATTCGACACAGCAGGCAATCTAAAACCGATGCCGTGGGCGTCAAGAATAAGAGTCTCCGACAAGGTCGACTGCAGATGTAATGCCTGTTGAGCTCTGTGCGTCTTGTCTCTGGAAGGATGCTGTACATTTGCAGAAGACCGCGGAAGCCTTCGTTTGTTCCACARAAATGTGCTYGACCTTGATGAACAGCGCCCGGATCCTTCTTGGGAACATGGTGTCTGAAACTGATGACACAATGCAGACTTCCTGATCAAAATAGGTTGAAATCATCCTTAGAGCACCAAATGGACGAGCGTCTTCCATCGCCCATGTTAATCAGCATCAGATGTATCAGAACGCCACGACGTACATGGTTTTCTTTACCTGTGCATGGTATTAACTTAGCCGAGCTGTTTGATCGACAGAGCGACAACGACATGCGTCAGGAACACGACAGCGTAAACCGGAGGCATTCTTGCAGCGGAAGCTGAGAAGAGCTGCCCCGGAACTGTCGAGAGCGGCGGGAACCAGCCGTCCACTGTCATGATCTTGCGGAATGTAGGAACAATCAGGATGTCAGCGCTTCAGTATCCATTGAAGTGGAGCCTTACTGCCAAGGGTCTTCCAAACCTCCTGCATATGTCAGAACAGACTACAAGATACCCTATAAGCAGCCAACCGTAAACAAGGGGCTTGGATGAAGTCGAGAGACGCTGTACGGCCGACTTGGGTTTGATTGGTGCTGATAGAGTTTGGTCGGCATGTGCTGACCGCTTGAGCTGACGAGAGATTAGTGTGGGCATCCGGCAAATGAACAGTCGCTCCCACCTTCGCATATCCATCGGGCCATCTACACACACCGTGTGCGTATTTCAAGCCCACCTTCTCCAGAAGTTGACCTCATGACGGCCGTCACAATTTCCCAGCGCTGACAGGTCCGATATCTGTGTCAGACTCTACGCAAGCATACATGGAGCACATGGCACCGATGCCTGCATCACCAGACTCGGAACCGCCGGAAAACGAAGAAATACAGCAACGATGGCCGTTCACCACAGCACGTTCGACCGGAACGGAGCACCAAGATCTGCTCGCCGCATTGCTCACAGCGGACACGTTAGACGAGATCTCGAACGCCGACGACTATGATGCCGTCGCGCGCTATATCAGATCGCAGGGCCGGGTCGACGTGACAGGGAAGATCATATGTGGTTTGGCGTTTTGGCTGTATCCGACTGGCCTGTATGGCCCGTACCATGAGGTGCAAGGCGGTATCCACAAGTATGGGACATTGATTACGGTGGAGCCGGGAGCGCTGCTAGATGACGCTATGGCGAGGATAAAGTCGGCGTTGAGACAAGATGGAATTGCGCACGAGCATGTCGGTGGAAGCCCTCCTCCTCAATAAAATTGATATTCGATGCGGGGGAACATTATTACGCACATGGAAACTTGAAGCTCGAAGCTGGCGCTGATGCTTGAAGGCCCAATTTTCTGGATTGGGGAAGATGGTAAGCCGATGTCACGAACGGAAGTTTTTTTGACGCAGCAAGCTCGTTCAAATCTGTTCAATTGTTTGCTAGACTCTGAAACACAACTAGAAAGCGCTGAAATATCTTCCTAGTGTCAAATATTCACGATGAGCGAGGCCTGTATAAACGATGAATGGGTGACGACGCATTGATCAGAGCAACCCGCAAGTTCCAGACTTTACGGCTTCCAGAACCGCAAGTTCGATGAAAACATTGAAAAGCGCCCGCAGCGCCTATATAGGCGCCCGATTCACCGATTCGGCCTGAGACTCAGAGCGGCGGCACTGCGGCGGCGCTGTTGACAACGACGTCCAGCGCCTCAATCTTACCCACTACATATCATGTTCTTATTTGACGCCGATATGTAATGAACTCAGGATGACCCGAAGCATTTGTTCCAAATGGACCCTCGATTCACCGAATACATCTGCCGATCCTTGTAAAAGGCTGCGCCCGCGGTTCACGCGATCCCTCGACTGAGTCGACTCGAGTGAGCCCTTCATTCTCGTCTCAAAGTATTTGTACTGCGTGCCCTCTTCTTTAGGGGGTTGATGTTCGTAGTGGGCACAGGGTCGATCCATTAACCGGCCCTGCGCGCACAGGGACGATGGAGGTGGAAGGAAGGAAGGAAGGCGTCGCATCGATCCTGGTTCTGTGCCAGTTCCTCGAAATGCCACTGGTGCGTGAGAAGGCCTTCACATCCATTCGGAACGAAGGTCTGATGCATGATGGCTTCAAGGATCGAAGTCTGACTCTCTAGGGCCGATGACATCCAACCCGCATCACAAGAGCTCCGCGCTCTCCGTACTGTAACGCGCGCGAACTGTGACATGACGAGAACAACCGATCAGGCTGACAGAGGCTGACTGGGCACTATGCAGTCTATGTAAGTGAGGGACACTTTTTCCGCCCGGTCCCCACGGAAACTCCATACAGTATTCGATACCTCCGAGGACCTCTCCCCTCCGGCGGTATACCATCTAGTCTGCGGAGTTCATTTCAATATCAAAGATCTGTCGCTGTTACATATAAAGGTAATTAGCCTCCTTCGACAGCCCTTTTGCGTCTTCTATCCTGCAGTATGGCATCAGCTCCAGGACGATACCAACCTCCTTCTTTCACACCACGTGTTCCGTTCCCTGAGTATTTCCTACGTGTCGCGCGTCTGGATCTAGACAGAAAGGCAGGCTACATACTCTTTGACCCGTCCCCTAATCCCGACATCACACTGCAAGATCTGACATGGAGACGACTCCTCTCCGATATCGCGTCTCGTGCGAAGGAATTGACAGCTGCAGTGGGACGTGGGCCTAGAGCCCTGGGCGACGAGGAGGTGGTGATTGGTTTCTTGGCAAGAACGGGATACTCGTACTACCTGACAATGATTGCCATGATCATGCTGCGGTGGACGGTGCGCGACGCCCCATTGTTGTCTTTCCAGAATCTGATATCTACAATGTTTAAAGCCTCTCGTCATATCGCCCCGAAACTCCCCAGAGGCCATTTTGCACCTCATGCATTCTGCCAAAGCCTTCTATCTAGCCGCAGACCCCACCTACGCTTCGTTGGCGGACTCTGTCCAGGACGAAACGTTCAAGGTCGTGCGTACTTCCAATGAATATCCTTCTGAGTTGTCCGAAGACTGGGAGATGGTCTTCAATTCGGCGACGGGGGCCTCTCAGGAGGAATTGTCTGCAGAAGCGTCTCGGATGGTACTCTACCTACATACGTCGGGGTCAACAGGTACCATGGCTTACTGTTGCTGTCATAAAATTCTAACGTTTCTAAGGTCACCCCAAAGTTGTTCCATGGACGCACACCTTTGTTCTAGCAGACTGCAAAGCCGCCCACCGTCTTCGTACCGATTCGATCGGCATTACATTCTATACGATTATGCCCTTTTTCCACGTCAGTCGGGCATCTCTTCATGCTGGCATACCTGAAACCCTGACGTGATTCTGTGCTAGTCAATGGGCATTATTCTGTCTAGCATCACCTTGTTTGGTCTGGGAGGAGAATTCGTCTTTGTGGAGACTCGGCAGCCGCCCTCGCTCTCGATGATCATCCGTCACTTGTCCATGTTTAATCTGGAGAACACGGAGACGCTTCTTCCGCCGAGCATTTTGGAAGATCTCGTGAACAGCAGCTCTAGAGACGAACATCTCGAGGTATGTAGCGCATTCTGATCCATTCCAGATTTCCTTCGAACTGTTGACGCCTTACCAACCAGGTCTTTAAACGACTGCGTGTCATCATGTTCGGTGGCGCACCCCTACGCAACGACATCGGCAATTTTCTCATCCAGCAAAGTGTCCGGGTTCTTGCTGCCTATGGCATGTATGCACGCACTTCATAGTTCGCATCTTTGGTTGTCCTGACATGAAGAGACAGGTCCGAGACTGGGCCTCTCTCGACCTTCTATCTCAGCCCCGCGCGTGATCCTGCAGACTGGCAGTATTACGAATGGTCCGACGGCTTTGGGGTCCAATTCAAAGCCATGGACGACTCGGGCTTGATGGAACTGCTCATACTTGTGAGTGTCGTGATGAACGTACTCAATCCCCCGTTTCATGACACGTTCATATCAGCCGGGAGAAAACACACCGTGCACGATCAACCACACGGATCCAGTCGGCTTCGCGACGGGGGACATGTGGATTCAGCATCCAGACCCTGCGAAAAGCCACCTTTGGAAGCATATGGGACGACGCGATGACATTGTTCGTATCCACACTCTTCCCAATTCAATGGATCCTATTTATGTTACCCAACCCTACAGACTGTCCTCAGCAATGGTGAGAAAACCGATAACAAGCAGCTTGGTGAGACACATTTTGAGCACATGACGCAAGGATAACGGCAGGCTGACACGGGACACAGAGAACCTCCTGCGCGCATCGCCGCTCCTTCAACACGCGGTCATTTTTGGCGCGGGCCGCTTCCTCAACGGCGCCATCCTCTCGCCCGCGACCCCCCTCCAGCCACACACGCCCGAGACGGTATCGGCCTTCCTCGACAGCGTATGGCCGCACATCGCGCAGCACGTCAACCCGATCGTGCCGCAGCACTCGCGGCTCGTCCGCTCGCTCGTGCTCGTCGAGGACCCTGCGAAGCCCTTCCTCGTCACAGATAAGAACACAGTCAAGGTGAAGCTGACGCTGGCGCTGTACCAGGACGAAATCGAGGGTGCTTACCGCGACCTAGAAGAAGGCGGATTCGAAGAGGCCGAGGTCCCGCCATCCGGGCTTGATGCGAAGGATGCGGAGGGCATCACTGCGTATGTCCGCGCGGTGGTCGCGAACGTGCTCAAGCGCCCCGTACCGGACAACGTGGACCTATTCCAAGAGGGCTTGGACTCGCTGTTGGCCATCCGGGTGCGCTCGGCGCTCATTACGCTCCTGAAGCGGTCTGGACAGCACATCGACGTTCCGAGGAATATCGTGTATTCATATCCGACTGTCAAGGGCCTGGTGGAATATTTGCAGACGAGCTTGACTCCGCAAGCGAGCGGACATGCATCATCGCAGATGGATATAGATGCCCTCATTGAAAAGACCGTCGAGGAATACACCCGCGATCTCGCACGTCGTCAATCCGCACCGGAGAAGTATATGTATGCGGTGACGGATACCGGCGATCTCGCAGCACGTCAATCCGCGCCGGAGAAGTATGTGTATGCGGTGACGGGCACCACGGGCTCGCTAGGCTCCTCCTTCGTCTCGTATCTGCTTGACAAGCCAGATGTGCGCAAGATCTATCTGTTGAATCGCAGGAAACCCTCGGCCTCTCTTGCTGAGAGGCACAAGGCCGTATTCGAGGAGCGACAGCTCGATTATGGGTTGCTGGAGAAAGCGATTCAGGAGGGCAGGGCCGTGCATTTGGAGGTGGACTTGGCAGACCCCCATTTTGGACTGAATGAAGCTCAGTACGACGAGGTACGTCTGCCCCGTCTAACCATCCCTCTCAGTCAATCTGACCCCCGCAGCTCCGCGCCGAACTGACGCACATCGTGCACATCGCCTGGCTGCTCAACTTCAACCTCATCCTGCCCTCCTTCAAACCGCACCTCGCCGGCCTGCACAACCTCATCGCCCTCGCCCTCGCCTCCCACCGCGCCGCCCCGCCGCACTTCACCTTCGTCTCGTCCGTCGCCGCGATCGCGCACTG
>SFCI01001172.1:0-10755 GCA_004681135.1 Hericium alpestre | reverse complement strand
GTCGCGGCGGCTTCGGCGGAGCTTCCGACGTTGGCCGCGGTATCGGGCGACAAGTAGGTAGAGCCTGAGGACTCAAATGCGAGACTCTGGCGGTTGGCCGCCGCGCCAGCACTGAAGTTGCGAGCAGAGGGGGAGCCCGGCATGTTCGACATGAGACCAGGAGACTTGAGGTTCATGCTGGCGAGCTTGGCCTCCATCTGACTCTGCATGGAGCCACTCATGGCGGGACTGAGCAAGGCGGTCATGGGGTCCGACCTGGCCATCTGCTGCAGGACGGTAATAAAGAATCGAATCTGAACTTGTGTAGAATGTTGTAAAAGACTGTAAAGAGCGGCTGTGCGCTCTGCTTCGGAGAGAACTTTGAACCCTGGAGACGTTGTTAGAGACTGCATGCACGCCTAGCGAACACCACGTACATTGCTCGATGGCACTTAGTTCCTCTTTGAAATTGACGTCGAGAGAGGCTGCAGCCATCTCTTCCTACATCGAGGCATCAGCGACTAGCGCAAAAAGGACAAAGATGCAAGTGTACACACCAGCGTGACTTCGTAATTTTGAAGGTTCTCGAACCACTGGTCAATGGCCTCCGCTGGGAAGATATGTCAGCAAACTGAGCTGCACGATTACATGACAGAGCAAGAGCGTGGCACGGCGGCTATCAATAGTGATGGCTCTCACAACAGACAGTCTGCGCATAGCAACACACAGCGACCCAGCACTATATCTTGCGCTCCGATCGACACAGACACACTGCTATAACGATGCTCACCTTCGGGAGTTTGGAACATACCAGCGCTGCCTAGCAGCTCGCTCGTGGGCCTGCCTCCTCCAACGTTGCCGCCGGGTCGAGGCGAGGGCATACCATTGAAAGCCTGGGCGGCACCGGTGGGACGGGCAGACGGACCCATGGATGCACGGGCACTCGCGGACTTCCCGCCTGAAGGGGCCGGGGAGGGGCTGGGGCTGGGGCTAGAGGGAGGACGGAGAGATGCCATTGGTTGTGACGTGGAGTTGAAAGTAGATAGAAATGCTGTCGATGGGTTCAACCTTCAGCGGGTGGTATGCGCGGGTATGGCGTATAGGCACAAAGAAGAAGTTCCTTCAAGGTAACGGTCGGTGTAGCGACGACGTCGAGTCGGGAAGCTGGCTAGGATGAAGAAGACCCTGGAGGGGCTACTGCAACTAGACAAGACCAGCGGAGCCTGCCGGTCTAGGAGAAGACAAAGGATGGACGGCGACGAGGCAGGGCGGCGGCGGCAGCGACGACGACGACGAGCAGGACGACGGAGACGACGAAGAGATGGACAACAAGTCGCCAGCGCCACCGAATACTTCACCAACAAAAGGTAGCTTATGTCAGCACTCAGCCACTTCCCTTAGCCTCAGACTTTGCATCAACGATCCAATCACTGATCAGTTGTATTTGACATCGGTCAGTCCCAACAACTTTGCGAAGTCGAAGTCGGACCTAACCCGCCACGAGTCGACGACCTTTCAGGTTGTCAATCAGCAGAATTTCACTTGAAGCTCGTCATCGTATATCTGCGTGCACATACGAATTCGAGCTCTCAGAATCAGCTGCCTCTTGTTCGGCATCCCACAGCCTTGTATCAAGCCCCGCGTTTTGATTGGACCCGGTGTCTTCATTTAGACATGCTTATTCCCTCCTAAGTTTAACGCTTGACCGGTATTGTTCAACACCTCGCTCCGACGGAGGAACAAGTGATACGACGTCATAACTTCAGACAAGTCGTATGTATCACTTACTGCATTTCTAATCCACCACCGTCAGGCCGTGAATCAGACTCCTCATCGTACCGTCTCGGAACGAATTCTGAGGTAATGCACGTCTGCCTCCGTAACATCATTTGTGGTGCTCAAATTATCGCGCAGTTAAAAATATCAGCTACGAATGTAAGTAATTTGGCTTTGATGAGACAATCAATAGATTCGGCGCTCGTCCGCTCCTTGTACTCTGTAGGGTAGGCGCTCGACGAACCATAGAGCATCACCTTCGAGTACGGACGTGGTCATGCCATCCGTCGTAGAACAATAGTCGACGCAAAGTACAAGCATCCCTTGTTCTATTTCTTGTACGGTGATATTTGGCACCGGGTGCAAAGCCCCGCGAATTCGATCTACATCGACCGCATTGACCATTGACGTCTAGCTCCTGGTGAGCAAGGCAAGTTTATCCTATTTATCTCACTCACTGCTGAACTGACGCGATGTCATCTAGTACCTAGCAGTCCCTCGCCTATCCAACAGCACCATGTCACATCGACTTCCCGCATCTCCAAGCCATGGGCCAACTCCAGGTCTGTCACAGTACTCAGGACCGCCCTCCATTCAGCCAAACCAGGTAGGCCCCGCCTCCGCTGTAGGCGCATCGTATCATACATTTACGGTGCAACCCCAGAAATCCTTGGCCAAGGGTTCCAAGGCCGCGCGTCATCAGGACAGGAAGAGCGAGGTCCCGAGCACGTCTGCTCCTTGGAAGGATCCACCTGAGGCAGCGGCAGCTTCTGCTGGACACAAGCGCTCACTGAAAGACGGCGTGCTCTCCCGACAAAGCCAAAGCATGGGGCCTCCACCCCCTCCCTCCGACCGTCCGACCAGACGCAAAGAAGGCATAACCGCAAGGCGTCAAGGTATGTCGCGGCGGTCGAGGTTGCGGAGGACAGAGCACTGAATTGCCTAGCAGCAGTGATTGCCTACTTGGATCCAGTAGAGCAAATCCGTGCAAGTCATCTTGAGTCAATGGCTAAACTCGATTCCATCGAAGAGACATTCAAGACATTCACGAACTGTGAACGCGTCCAACAGGAACTTTCGGCGACGATGCTTCGGAACCATCGTGATATAGAGTCTATCTATCTAGACCTACTTCGGATGTCCCCGGATGAAGAGTTTCGACAAGCATGTCAGAGAGGCTTGGATGTTCATTACACGAATCGACGGGACATAGAGTCGAGAAGAGGACTGTGACACTCCTTGATGTATGGCACAGCATATATACTGCTTGTTGTGTCTCGTCTAGAAGAGAAATAGTATCTATAGATTATCGTGGATGAATTTCTGGCTTGATCGTCCTTCGCCATAGCCAGGTGCCTCCAAATGGACGGTGTCTCGAGAATGTAATGCCTCCAGGCGGTAGTGATAACACGACCTGAAACATTCCACTTCAAGCACATCACTGGATACTCAAACGTGCCATCCGCCTGTGCATCTGCGAGAAACGATGGGCGTAAATTGGCAGACATCGAGATGCAACAAGTGTCAAGTTGCAGCTGGTGTAATACATCGTGCCTGACAACTTGCGGCGATTCTCGTTTGCTTCATCCGAACGTTGCTTTTACTGTCTCAGGTCGAAGTCAACGTGCTCACGCCCAGTATAAAATCAGCAACAGGACAAGTTATCGCATTGTCTAGGGACGATGTACATCGACAAATATTACCAACGATGTCAAGATGACAACCGCCCTACTACAACTTCCGATCTAAATCCTCCTCAAAAATTCGCAGTGCAAAAAGTCTCGAGACTTGCTGTCGAGATTTCGCACCGCTCACGAAAGACACCAACCCCTAAAATCGACCACAGACACGTCAGACATAAGATGGTGGCCTCGACAGAGAAGCGTCTTACCTACGACAGTGCTGCGAATCGACTCCGCGCTTGGCCACCTCAACCGAGAGCGGCGGCCTGAGCTCCGAACGTCGTGGCTGCCTGGGGGCATCCCACACCGGGACCGTGCAGGTTCTGCAGGGTCACCGTCGCGGCATTCAGGCAGGCCCGCGTGTCGCCGGCAGTGCACGAGACCGCGATACCGGGGTTGTTGATTGCGTGACCAGCGTTAATGTTCGCGTTGAACGCCTGACGGGTTTTACGGTTAGACGGGCTCAGGCAGAGAGGGGGGGAAGCGCGACGAACCTGGTTGAACTGGTCCTGCGGCGGCGGGCAGCTGCAGGGAATCTTGATAGGTTGACCGTTGGGGCCGTTGACGGAACCATCACAGTCGCCGGTACCTGATAACGATGGATAAAATTTAACACCGTCTGAGGCGACGCTGATAGACGGAGATGCACGTACCAGTAGGGTTCTTGCCGGCCGTGAAGCCCAACGAAGGGATCAGGCTAGGGTCCACGTCTCTGGTCTTGAGCGGTGCGGACGAGACGGACGCAGCAAGGATGGCCGCAAGGGTAAGGAAAGCAGTGGCGTACTTCATGATTGACGTAGTAAGGATGGATGGGTAGATGCAGATAGGGAGCAAGCGTTAGAACAAAGGATAACCGTTAAGACGTCCGGCGCTGAGCAAAGAAGGAATGGCGTTACCGACACAGTCGGGAAGAAGACGAGACAGAAGAGCGATGGAGAGCAGTTCTTGATCATGGCCTGCTTTTATACGATTGCAGGTCGACCACCGGGTCCGGGTCCTCATGATCCCATCAGCTCTACGATCATCCTACCTCGAAGAGTCCGTTAATAATTATTGTGATCTGCTTTCGAGATAGACGATGGCGGTTTCGCGTTCCATGCGGCATACGCTAGCGCCGCGGCCGGCGTTGTCTGATGAACAAGAGCTGAGGGCATCCATGTACAATTCAGCAATGACGTTACAGACACTTCGTACCGTAAAACACTGAAACTTGAGCCGACAGGACCAGGAGAAGTTAGCCCATTTGGTCCATGCATTACCTGTCCGAGAAAAACGACATGGCGGGAGCTTGACAGCATGATGAGTGGTCATCTCGGTTGGTCGACACCAAGAGGTTTCGCCTGTCAGATCTTCAGAATTAGAATTGTACTGCGCGTCTACGCCATCATCATTGAAATGAATTTGATTGCCATGTCAATGCATGATGCGCCCTAGAATATGAGAAAATAACAGTGATATCTGTGCGCGGCTCCTCGCCAAATCTTCACCCTTGATATATGCGTCCAACATCAGACCAACGTTAACGTGAACATGATGAGTAGGATCGGAGATATAGGATACGACTTGCCTGCGCCTCGAGCTCAATGGTCGTCACAGGTCCGTATTTGTACACACGGTGTCGACAGAGCACATACAGAGCACATGGAAGGTGGAAGGAACGAGTGTCGGAACCCCATATCGTTGTGGTAACAAGGGTAAACTGCACCGCCGGGCCCTTGACTTGCCAAGAGGTAAACTTCGTCTTATTTCTTTGCAACACGATTGACAATGTACACAGTAACCAACCCTTATTTGCGAACGGAACATGGCGATCACAGGCCATCCGCGATGAGCCTAGGCTAATCCCTAGAGGTCTTCGGATCCGCTTGTTTAACTTATCGACATTCCAGTTGATTGTCGACCGTACTCGCGCGCATCGAACCACATGGCGGTCCTCCCATTGCATTCACACGCTCTGGGGAGAAGGAGCGTGTTGATATTGACTGCAACCATGCCGCGGGTGTGAGATACGGCTGGATGGAATGCCGAAGTTATCCATCATGGAACTCTGGACGGAGCATTCGCGGAACAGATAAAGGAAGCGATATGGCATGCTTCTCTAGTGTCATGAAGTGGAAACAAGACGCAGAAATATTTCCGACACTATTGCGTGTCGATCGCGCATCCTGAGCAACGACTGGGACCGAAGTGAAAGGAAGGACTGAATTCGATATCTGGGAATTCGGGAAATGCGACATCAGTAAGAGCGTCCACCACGCATTACCTGGAGTACCATCAACTACATCTCGACGCTCGCGAGGCTGGCGTGAGAGACTATTCAAACATCAGAGCCAGATGACGTCTGCGCCCTTGCGACAGGGCGATGCATTGATGGAACTGATGCGGCCGAGCAGGAGGATTGCAAGTAGATGCAGTGTAAACGCTCAAGCTCAAGCATGGTGCTTACCCGCCATTGAGCCACCACGAATCCCGCAGCAAAGCATGTCCTCGTGATGATTGAGGCTGGCCCGGATGCGATAAGGACGGCATCGACAGATGAAACAGCAGAAATCCTGCCACAATATGCGCGAGGCTGTTTGGCATGGCAAGATGGCTGTCTCGAGGCAGCCTGGGCGAATGACCTTGGCCCAACCTCGTAGCACTGAGAGTCAGCGATGTAATAGGATCTTATGCGATCATCGGTGATGAAAGTGGCTACTCATCTCTGTGGAGATTACTGAGCGTCTGGTCGCGTTCGCATCGCCGCTTTGGAGGGTGCTGTTATAGCATATGGACGTAGGCCAGGTAATGGTACATGGTATAATGCGGCAGTAGCTTACAAGGATCCTGAAGCCGAAGACGGCGAAAGTCGAGTGGTTGCGAATTTAGATACCACAGGCCTTAGTCTTGACTGATGTCACAGTGTCGACACAGATCAGTACCTATGCACGCGCCGAGACTTCCCATGATAGGGCGATGATCGGCCAAATCTGAGGTCCTAGAATAAGAACAGGCACTCGGTTGGTCTGGCGCACGGCATTGACGGTTGAAATCGACTAGAAGGCGATGAAGCCTACGGTCAACAAGCGGAGAAGATAGAGTTTCCAGAAGAGACAGAAAAACGATCGCCTTCTTCCAGGCGAGGCAGCTGAAAAGACTTGATGTTATAGAAATTGCTATGTTAAGAGGCCACGTACCACCAAAGTAAGAGAATAACGAAGAGGTAAGAACCCATGTCAACGTCGCGGACGACGTCGGCGTCGTTTGGAAGAAATCAAGTTGAGTGAATCCAGCTCAAGTTGAGTGAATCCAGCGGGCCGAGCGAACACTGAGCGGACCGGCCTTGATCTTAGTGTTTGCTGTCGGTTGCACTTGCAGCTCCGAGTTTTCAGCACCTTGTTCCCTTCGTGCAAAATGTGACGTCGATATCAGCTTCGATGTCCCATTCATCTCGTTGAATTCCTGTTGCTATGGCGACCTTGCGCCTCGCAACTTGTGCGCAATCGAAGCAAGTAAGTATTCCACGATATTTTCTAGACCCCCATTCGAGTTTTCAGCACGATCGACGGTCACGCACGAAGTTTGAAATCGCCAGCTTTCGCGATACTGAATACAGTGTATGATTGTAGAAAGCAAAGAGATCGCGTTCAATGCTCCAGAGCAGTGTCCGACCACGCTTCGATGCTTTGTCCCCGAATCGGGAAGCCTATCTGAGAGCGTGCGTGCCCACTTTGTACCCTTTCAAGTAAGTTCAAAGCTCGAGCATGGAGACAACAGTGATCCAATGCTCGTCATCTTCGTATAGAGACTTTGTGGCTTTTTGAAAGGGATGTCTCTGAAAGGCAAGTCCCTTCTACTACTTACTGCACGGCGATGTTCGCCACCCATATAAAGCGTCAGCTCACGCTTTGATCGAGACCACGCGCTTTAAGCTCCTGGAGAGCAAGGTAGGTTCGCTTTGATCGATCTCACGCGTCCCTTGACTGATATCTTATTTCTAGGATTCACATCGTTCCCGCACCTACAATCATTTCCGCCATGCCTCATCAACCGCCTGCCCCGCCTAGCCCCGGGCTACCCCGGACGCTGTACTCCGGCATGTCCTCCCTTCAGATTCACCAGCCTGGCGCTGGCCATAACATGCGAGCGCCTTCATTATTATCATCGGCGCCGGCGGCGCATCCTCCGAAAGCGATGTTCAAGTCGTCCAAAGCCGAACATGCGCATCGACCGAGCAGGAGAGACCATCGATATTCCACCGTTCTCGGGAAGGACCATCACCAGCTAGCCGCCACCGCGGGACGCAAACGTATCATGGGCGACGATGCGGAGTTTCTGGCCTCGCAGTATTTCTGGAGGCCGTTTCCTCGCGAGATGCGCGCTGAGACTCAACAGGAGACTGTCCATTTCCTGGGGGCTTGTAAGTCGTCATTCACATCGTTAATCTTGATATGGCCTGACTTTCCGATCAGTGGTCAACGCATTTGAAAAGCAGAAGAAGAACGAAGAAACAATGTTGGTCGGAATGAACGACTTGGAGAGGCAGTGCGCTGAGATCGACGTGATCAATGCGGGAACTTCTCAAATTTGGCAGCAAGTCCACCAGCGTCATGCGAAGGTAGAAACTGACATAGAGCGCATCATTCTCGATCTACTCCGCATGTCACCAGACAAAGAATTCACACAGATCTGCCAGAAACAACTCGATGATTACTATGCAATTCGGAGGAGGTCGGACAGAACGCGCAGGCAATTGGATTTACCGGCGCTCGAATAAGATAGTACGTGAAGCGATATCTCCATTATAGTATTCTATACAGTAGCTCTTCCCTGAATACTTGTGAATATGTTCCTCAAAGCCGAGCACCGAGATCTGAAGGCATGAAACTAGGAGCTCCCTTGTGCACTCACAAGACGCTGTTGCAACGCGAGCACTGTCTGCTGCAATTGGCCAACAAGCGATTCGAGCTCCATTACCTTATCATTTGAATGCTGGGCTTCTCCCTGAAAGTGTCTGGCAAGGTCTCGATATTTCCGGACTTGGCTTTCCAGTGCGGCTTCCTTCTGCTGCCAGATAGCATTGGGCACCGAGTCTCCGACCCACTCGATGGCTGTAGACAACGTTAGTCAAGCTGTGATTGCTACAGTTGCATAAGACGCACCTTTTTCCAAACATTGCGCATTTGTATGCGGCAGCCCTTCGTCCTCAGATACGGCCCTCTCAGGCCAGAGGAGTCGGTGAAGGTGCAGCATGAGGCCTCTGATCTGACCCCGGTGTCTGGTACCCCTTTGCTTGTCCTTCTCTCGCCTCGTTGCCTTCGCCGATGGCTCAGCATTCATCATGCTGCCGCCATCGTCCATTTTGCCATGATCCATGCCATCGTCATCGCTCTCAATGTCGTCTGCGTCTCTGTAAGCGCCAGACGTTAATACGCTGCCCGACTTGGTCTTCAGACTACTCATGATGCGGGGGATGGGGTTGAGCCTGTACTTATGCATGTACCCAGAAGATGGGCCCTTCTTCGAGTCCTTCGCAGACTTTCGAGGCTTGAGAGTCGCCTTCGCACGCAGGTTGCTCGTCGATGGGCCGGCGGGTTGCAGAGAACTCGGGCCGGACGCTCCCGCCTGCGACACTTGAGGGTATGGGAGGGAAGGTACGGCGGGAGGTGGTGGTGGAGCGTGGGGGCGAGGGGTCGCATGCCGCGATGGCAGTGGCGGTCGTTGGGGAGATGGGCCTGGCAGCGGAAGATTCCACGACGAAGATGAGCTCGAAGCAGCTGGCCAGCGAGGTGCATGTGCGAGAGATTGAGGAGCGGGCGCGCTGATTTCGGGCATCCTGCCGGAAGAAGTCCCTTGTGCTGACGGGTACCAGCTGTTGTCTACAAACATGCTGGAGGGATTGTTGGAACTTGTCGCAGGCATGTACAATGGTGCATAGGTTTGGGGTCCCGGTAGACGCCAACTTGAACCGCCCACTGTGTCGAATGCATGTGGGTCCTCCACTGGATTATATGGCGATGACGCTCGAGGCGTCCTTGAGGTCGACCTGTTCGGGATGTCCGTCGAGTGGGATGAACTATATCAACCAGACACAAATGAGCAGGCGCCTCAATAGCAGTATTATATGGACTTACGAGGCATGGGCATTGGTACTTTGATTATGTGAAGTATGCCTGTGTGTGGGCTGTTGTGAAGTACGTCGCGATGTCATGCTGAGCCTTTGGCCGAGGAGGCGTTTCTGATCGTCTAGATCGTTTCAGTCGTAAGATAGAAGAATTAGAGTATCGGTAGTGTAATCGTAGAATAGAGGCGTCCGGCGCCCGAGATGCGTGGTAGAATAGACCAGAGACGAGATGCTGGTGGAATGGAGCCTCAGGCTTGGATCTGCTCGTTTAATACCCAGCATTCCGTCGCTAGCGTCCTGCGCATACAATACCAAGTCGCGTTGAGTGCCATGCAATGAACAGACGGAGACGGAGAGGGACTCACAATTGTGGTCATTGTATCCTGCAATGACAAGACGACGGGTACGTTGCTCCTGATGGATCGTTATACAAAACAAAGAGCATACAACAACATTAGCATCCCATTTGAGGTATCATCCATCGAAGATTACCCTTATTGTGATACAGTTGCGAACGAAAACCTGTGTCTTCACATAGCCATAGCCTGGCGTGCGAACTGCGTCCGCTGTGTGTCCGACTACTTATTGTGAGGTGTGAAGAAGTCGGATTGTCCTATCTTGGTGGAATGACACCAGGAATCATGGTATCTTCGGACACCGAAGAGCTCGCACTATCCATCGTCACACTGGAGCAGTGGTAAACACAATACAAGGGCGCTTAGAAGAGTGGGAATGCGCAACAATAAGTGGGCGATTGAGAATGCTTGTCATTGGTCGGTCGACATCGATAACGACAATCTAGGGAAATCGGTCAGATTTGGGAGACGACAGGAGGAGGTACATGCGAGAGCTGCCCATGAAGCAATATTGTAATGAGATATTGACTGTATGTCTGGCACTCAATATTCTCACGTGCAGCGATACACAGCCGCGCAGGACGAATGGAATCCAGCGTTCAAACGTGTCCTGCCTTGCCTTGGAATGGACTCGTCGCTGTAGCTTGCTTGGCTGAGAGCGTTGATACAAACGTTTGGACTTGCACCCAATCTCGGGACCGTAGATATTCAGTTAGACAGAATTATTCTGAAGCTGTAGTAAGGCCTGACAGAATTAATCTGTCAGCTTAAGGATCAGCCACATTACGGTTCAAACCGTAACAGGATCTCCCACCGTAGTACAGATTAAACCGTAATGAAAGGTCCTGGGCCGCATAGT
>SFCI01001171.1:0-10765 GCA_004681135.1 Hericium alpestre | reverse complement strand
TCGACGTCGGCGGCTCGCGGTTCCAGGTGCGTGTTCCCGTCCGCTCCTCCCTCGCCTCGCCTCACCTTGCGTCGCAGCGGCGTGAGTGTTCCTTATGCTTGGTTTGTATGCGCGATGTTGAGACTGCACAGCGACGTGGGTGCCGTTTTTCGATGATGGTGAGTGTTTGTGTGGTTGATTTGGGATGGGCGGTGCTAATGGATGGGCGTGTAGTGGACGCGATTATCTTTCTGGCGCCAATATCGTGCTTTGATCAGGTGCTTGCGGAGGACTCGAAGGTCAACCGACTCGTGCGTGCATTTCTATGTCTGTCTCTGTGATCCGCTCAAGCATTTTTGCTCCACGTCCACGTATATATCATGCGTTCGCTCGCATCACCCGCCCGCTCGCCCGCACCACATCACCCGTCCGACGCGCTATCTCGTTTATGCTCGCGCCCACAGGAAGACTCAGTGCTCCTCTGGAAAGCGGTCTGCTCGAACAAACTCCTCGCGCACGTCGACCTCGTGCTCTTCCTCAACAAATGCGACATCCTCGCGCGAAAACTGCGCTCCGGCGTGCGTCTCGCGAAGTACGTGCGCTCCTACGCGGACCGCGAGAATGAAGTCGAGGCCGTGTCCAAGTGTGCGTGCTTTCCCTTTCCTGCCGTGTTGCAAGGAGAAGAGAGGTGCTGATGGGTGCGAGTAGATTTCAAGGACAAGTTCAGCGCGATGCTGCGCTCGTACTCGCCTGCGCCGCGTAAGTTCTACGGCTTCTGCACGTCCGTCACGGTGCGCGCTTTCCATCCACGCTTCCTTCTCGCCCTCACACTTTTTACGGCGTAGGACACGACGACCACATCGGGCATCCTCGCGAGCGGTGAGTCGCCCTTTGTCCCGTGCGAGCGGGAAGTGTTGACGAGTACCGGACCGGCAGTACGCGATATCGTCCTGCGGCAGAACCTGCGTCAGTCGAAGCTTGTATGACTCGGCGCGGCAGATCAGCGCTCACCACGCCCGCCGCGGACAGGCAGCGTCGGCCAGGTATGAGGCCCGCCCACCACGCTACCTTACCGCCCCACCACTCTACCGCCCCACCACCCTACCGCCTCCACCCTACCGCCAGCGCACACGGGCCCGCGCGGCCGGCACCCCGATCGATGCGATCTGTCCCCACATTCCCCACACCCTCGTTAACCCCGCCCATTGCTGCGCCAACATACCCGACATCTCCGCCCCGCATTGCTCGACATACCCGCCGCGCCGCGTGGCCAACTCACTCCAGCATCGCCGCCCGATTGCGGCGACAACCTACCCCAACATCCCCGCCTCCTCGCCCGCCGTCCTGCATGTACATATCTACATACCCGCCCTAGCCGGGTCTGCCGGAGGTGCGTGCGCACTGCGACCGCGGCGCGCGGACTGTTGCTGACGGCGTGGCCACAGCGCATGATCATGGCTGTACATACTATACCCATCTATCTATCTACATGCATACACTGTATCTAGCTTATTTGTGTACTGTAGTGCGCGTATCGATTTGGTTTTGGTTTCGGGTTGAGTATGCGGCTGCGGGGGAGAGGGGATGGAGGCGTGGGGTTGTGTGGACACGACGTATCTGGGCTTGCGTTCATGCTGGGGGGCATGGAGTTTATTCTGAATGGCAGGGGCGAGCATGAACATGCCGTTTTCAGGAGGTGACGAGCGATCTGTTCAGACGAGCTTGTCTTCGTGTGGTCAGAGCGTCGATCAAATGGTGTTTCAGATGTTCACTCAAGGGAAAAAAAAACTTAATGCAATCCAAGCTTAAAGCTGGCTGCCTTCGTCGCGCAAGATGAAGAGTGCGGCATATGTTATTACAACTGTGCTCACGTCGGCCACGGAACATTGACTTACTGAACGATTATTACTATGTATACCCAGCATGCATAAGAGACTGCATACTAGCGGCCGACCCGTCAGCCGAGCGAAATCTACCGGACTGCCCCCACGAAAGGACAATCGCCACCCGGAGGCAGCGGCGCTGAGAATGTCTGCGCAGGATGTCGACGGGCCTTTAAGAGCCATTTGGAGATAATGCGGCCCATATCCTGGGTTTACCATTCAAACGAGCAGGCTGGAAACATTATGGAGTATATCAGGCGCAAGGATGTTCAGAAGTTCAACCAAAAAAGAACTCTTTGCTGAGTTTAAGCCTACAGGTGGGTATAAAGCCAGACGGGTCGTTGTTCGGGAACGTACTTGGCGCTCGTACCGAAACAGCTACCCTGGGCGGGATGCTCCCTCTGATATGAAGTGTGTACTTGAGGAGTCGGTCCGTGTGTCGTAAGTAGCTCGTATGAAAAGTAGTCCTTGCATACGTGTCCATCTGAAGCTCTCGATGATCGAGCGCGATGTCCGGTCAACTCAGTCCCTGTCTCCCGTTCGCGAATCCAGGCTTGGTGGGTCTCTTAGGCGAGTCGTCGGGATGTGTTCCCTAGCAGGGGAGTATATGTCCGGTCTTGGTTTGAATAGGTCAGACGAAGGGTATGGGCATTAGCAATTCATGATGCTCACTCCTGTCGACGACTTCTACGTGTTCGTATCGGGTGGACATTCCGCCTGGCCGGCTGGAAGCATTGCTAAATGTTTCAGAAGTAGTGCACCATCGATAGATGAACGTACCTGAAAGGACACTGGAGTTTTCTCCGTGCGGAGCGACGGTGGAGTCGGTGGCGGAGTGTATTCGATATTAGGTACAGGCTGCCATGTTCCCCAGGACTCCGGTTCTCTCCATCCTCCATTGTCATCATCAGCTAATTGTTCGTCCCATGTATCCGCTTCGGAATCTATGAAGCTCACCTCTTCCGGTCACGTCGTGACTGTCTCGGGGACACATTCCACGAGGATTGCTGGAAGCATTGCTGAATGTTTCAGAAGTAACACACTATCGATAGATGGCCGTACCCGAACGGACAGAGACTCCTCCGAGCGCTGAACCTCAGACTCAGAATACAGCAATTTCCAATCATCCATTAAATTTCCCAAAGAGGGATAAGTCCAAAATGCCTGGAAGTGTGATTCAGTATAATATTGTAGGTAACCACATCGTTGATAAATGAACATACCGGGCTAAGCTCACTTTCGCCCCGAGGCAAGCCCGAAACGCGCACCGGCCCATCATAGATGTTTGACGAATCAGAAGGGTCCATATTTGTTGTGTTGATATGTCCGTTCGCGATGCGGCGGATCTCCAGGGCGAGCTCGTCTTGCTTGCGGCGAATCTCTAAGGCATGCTCGTCTTGTTTGTCGCTAAACCGATCCAGTCGTTCTCTGACGGAGCACTGTCAATCTGATCTGATTGAGATCAATCGTGTGCCAAGACGAACCCATGTACCAGCATGAGCAGAATGCTCATTGTCTCTATCTGACCCGACAGTCTTCGACGCAGGGAGATAAGTTCTTCTCTCGTGAACAGGCCCCATCCAAGCCTGAGCCAGGCGTCCTTCCCGATGATCCAGCTGGTGATGCTGAAGCCTCTCCTCCACGCCAAGATCTTCTCATTCATGCGCCGCAGAAGATCGACACAGATTCGGACGGCGTGATGCAGCCCGTTTTCAACGGGAGGTGCAAGTTTGTCGGGTCCCCGGACAGATAGTTCGTGCTGCACGCTCTCAACAGTGTGGACCACGGAGTTGATCTCGAGGATGAGGTCAAAGTATTCTGCAGAAGAGCCTTTGCTGTCGCATAGCGCCTTGGTGACTGCCTTCGCAAGTTGGATAAGGGAGATGATGTCGCCCAGGGAGCCGACTGTGAATGCAAAGATAGCCATGATGGGGCGCAGACGCAAACCAGTGACAAGGCGAAGGGCCTGCAAGCTTATAGGCACAGATGGCTATCAGCTGATCAGCCTCATGTTGCACAGGTTCGTGCTTCTGTCCTGACTTCGCTGCTTCGCGTTGTGTTGCTGGGCTGCCAGAGAGCGAGTGTCGCGATAAAGTGTAGTAAGGCTTGCCATGTTCTTGCGGCGCCACCACCAACCGAAGCGAGGTCTTCAGAAATCCAGCTGGAGGCGGCCGTGAACAATCTAATTTTTGAAGCGAGGTAAGTCATCTGGGGTTACGCATGATCAGGAAGCGCATAGCAATCAGAATCCTGTGAAATGGCGTTACCAAGCCTGTACAGCTGTAGCAGTGACTCCGGTTTGGATCGGACTTCGATTTCGAACAATCGATCGATCGACTAGAGTTCGAGATATGAGCAGGCCACTATTTCGACGCAACGCTCTCCTCAGATACAATGAAGATACATACGGAGAGACAGGTCACAGACATGCGTGAAATCTCTGGTCGGGACATTTTCTGTTTTCTGCCGAACAGAGCATGGTCAAAACAACGGTAAGACGGTGTCGAAGTCCGTTCGTTGGTGACAATATTCGCCAGCGTCCGGCGACTGCGAATAAAACGACGGTGCCGGACTGCAAACGAGTACGTTTAGCTTCATTCTCTGGCGTATATGTCGTGATTTAGATCTGTGGTGAGACGACGTCCCCTACAAAGACGATGTCAGCGCGAGATATAGTACAGCCTAACAGCCACCTATACCTCGGAATCTTCCAACAAATAGATCGTCCGCCCATGATGAAAACCCGCTTGGATTGTCTGTCAGTACCGTAAAATGGGTCTGGCTGGGAGTAGTGGCAGATGAAAGTAAAACTCCAGATGAATAAGACCTAGGCCTCGTTATGACTCGCGCGAGAGCATGCTAGTGGCATCAAGCGTCGGAGACTCCTTGGCGTTGCATATTGCTCAGCGAATCTCCATGCTTGTTACCCGCGCAAACGGGCTTTCCAGGAGAGTGTTGTAGGCGCCTGCGTGCATAGTTTGACGCGCCAGGCCGCCGGCGCCTATGCGCGAGCACCTCGGCGCTACCGGTGCTAAGAGCTTACTCAGCGCAGGAGTTAGTACTTGGTCAGGCGATAGCTGAGCGATAGGCGTTGTGCATCGTGTCAGCAAGGCGTCGGAAAGCGTCTTGGATATTTGTAGCGTTGCACTTTTATACGAAGATCCCAGAATAGGAGGGGCAAGGCATGTCCAGGCCCAGAGACGCGTACGCTGTGGCGGTTGGTAGGCGAGCTCCATGAGTATAAAACGCAACGAGCAATATCTGTCTATCATATCGACGCAGAACCCACTTTTGCATCCAAGTTAAATCTCAACCATGTCCACGCAGTACACAATCCCCGAAACGCACCTTGCGGTCATCATCCAGCCCAACAAGACTGTCGCTGTAGAACGCGTGCCAGTCGTGCACCCGGGTCCCGGTGAGGTCCTCATCAAGGTGTCGACCGCGGGGCAGAACCCGGCGGACTGTGAGTGTTTTTTTGCGAGTCGCAGTGGGCTGCTTATGGACGAAGGAAAAAATACAGGGAAGGTTATCCAGTTCGACGTGTCGCCGCCAGGCAAGGGGGTCGGTAGCGACCTCGTCGGGACCATTGTCGAGCTAGGCGCGGGCGTTGAGGGCGTCGCCCTCGGCGAGCGGGTCGGTGCTCTCTCCTAAAACACATTATCATGATGCTGATGCACAGGGCATTGGTGCTTACTGAAGGTCGGAGCGGTGCTTGTAGCGCGGCTGCACGAATCGTCCGCATTCCGCGAGTATGTTGTTGTGCCGAGCAAGCCGCTCATTCGGATTCCGGACAACATCTCAGACGAGGTGGCTGCTGGTGTTCCGTCTGGGGCCTATAGCGCTGCCTACGGGTTGCACACGCTGTTAGGCTTCCCGCTCAATGCGCCATTCAACAGGTCAATTCTTGTCTGGGGCGGTTCCGGTAAGTGTCTGTGCGAAGAGCCCGAGCTGGTCATTGACGGTGGATTTATAACACAGCCAGCGTTGGATGGTACACCATCCAGCTCGCAAAGTTGACCGGTTGGAAGGTTATCGCCACTGCCTCGCCGCACAACCACGAGCTGCTCAAATCCATTGGCGCCGACTACGTATTCGACTACCGTGAGTCCGACGTCTTGGAGAAGATTGTCCTTGCTGCTGGGCAGGGCGGCGTCGACTACCTCTTGGACGGGGTCAGCGCAGACGGCAGCTACCACCTGGCGAGCAGAGCGCTGCGGAAGGATGGGCCGCGCAAGGCGTCAGTCCTCCTGCCCATCCTTGATCACGAGAAATTGGATCCGACGGTAGAGTATCGGAGGCTTGCAATCTTCCCAATGCTGGGCAAGGAGTTTCCGTACGAGTTCATGGGGCTCAAGGTGTACCATCCTGTGAGTCCTACAGCTGCGCTTGCGCGTACAGCCCTCTAAATCCTGCGATAGTACAGCGAGAGTGATCTCCTGTTCGGTCTGGACATCAGCAAGCGCATCGAGGAATGGTTGCGAGATGGTCGGATCACGCCGCTCCCGCACACTGTGAGGCCTGGTGGGTTGAATGGAGTGCAAGCCGGTCTGCAGCATATGATGGACGGAAAGGTAAGTCAGAATCTGCATTGAATGTAATGGTAGCTCACAATCTTCATTTGCAGGTCTCGGCCACCAAGCTCGTGTACAAGATCGCTGATACTTCTGCTTGATCGATACCTGAACGGATCAGATGGTTCGAAGAAGGTTAGATCGCCTCTGAAGATGGGAACTCTGTGCTCGTGTTGTACGGAGAATACCCGTGTCATTATATATGCAGTCGTACGGTGTATTCCTTAGGGTCTTCTGATTGAAAGACTATCAAGCGAGCCTTGCGTCATGCATTTTTTGAAGTCGAAGTTAGCCGCAAATTATTGTGGATGGAATCAACATTGAAAATGTGCCGCATTCTACTCCTTTAGATATGCCAGGACTTGAATTCAACCACGATCAATGACGGCGACATGCTTTTGACCCAAATGAAATTTAAATGCTTACAGAAGGCAGATGTAGTATAGTCAGTCCACGGGGTTGGTATCTAGTGCACCACAGCATTACCGCATATACAGGCAACGCATATACACACCCACGCCGCCCCTCACCCGCCATGCCCCATCGTCGCCCGCTATCGTGATCCCGGCCGTGGGGATCCTGCCCCACGCGGTGAGTGCGAATGGCTGCGTGAGCCGCTTCGATCTTGCGTGCGGTCGGAACGCAGACGCGTGTGCTCGGTCGCATGCTCGAGCTCGTCGTCGTCGTCATGGTGGTGTCGCCGTCCGTGCGAACGGCTGGTTAACGGTAGCGGCGCATTGTAGGTGGTGCGTGCTGCAGGATGGAATAAAGTGGTCATGCTAATTGGAGATATGTTCATGCATGAAGGGGTCACGTTTTGTCATCTTAACAGGTTCTGAGGTTAGGCGGAGCTTTCGTACGGTGTAGGGCTGGGACGTGGTATGAAATCCCGGCTGTCACGTCGATGTGGTTACTGGTGCAGTCATTTAGAGGTATGGGCGTGGGGTGTAAGTATATACGTGTTCTTTGGGGTCGTCGAGTGGTTTAGTTGTCGCAGCATGTTAGTGTCGCCGTCTGTCGTCTGGTCAGCGGCGGTGCGCCATTTATGCATATATCAGTCTGGGGTGGCCAGGTGGTAGTCTGAGAGGTGACAAGGGCCGCCAGCGACGACTTTGCGTCCGGTACGGTCGTCGTTTCCTCATCCTTGCCCAGCTTTGCAGCGTGGGAAACTCGACCATGGTAGTGGTACGAGATCAAGGAGCCCCCCCTATCACGTTTTCGCTGATGGAGAAATACTTGGATTGAACCGCATACAATCCTCTCGGTTTCCCGAGCCGCGAGGCACTCGCCTAACACTGTCATGTTCTTGGTAAACCCCACTCTCACCGTACATCAGAGCAGACGTTAGGATCGAAGCCGGTGTCGGTATCGAGGCTGCGGTCGGACCGCGAAACATAAATGTAAAGGAACTACCACTGCACAATCAATCAGAGGCAGCGTTTCCCGATGGCTAGCAACCAATCGCGCATCTTCTGGTGTCAAGGTGTGGCCGAGATCAGACAGCCAGCGTCAGAAGGTTGCCCGCCATCCCCTGGCTGGCAGTAATGACAACGATGTCCCCGGCCCTTACACGATCGACGCTGCCGGAACTCCTCAAAAGCAAAGGCTATATCGGTTTGTTTGATCTTCAGGTAATCTCACCGGTGCCAGTACCCGCTGCAGCATCTTGTGCGATATTCATCCAGGCCATACCATCGAGGTTGATATCAAACTAGCGATCTCTGAATGTCCACCAAGGTATCCGGGAATAATTCTCTCGAGGGTATCCTCCAACCACAAACACTCAAGTGCCCACCCGCTTGCGATACTTCCCGCCCTGCTTCCTGCACCAAAATCAGCCCAACACACCCAAGCACACAGCACAGACACACGCACCGCGCCTCACGCTCGACGTCCTCCCGCACGCGCTGCTGCATCTCCCGCGCGCGCGCGCAAGTCAAAGAGAGCCCAGCCGACGGCGACGGTGTCCAGACTCCAGATCCCTGCTCCTTGCGAAGGACCTGACCATGCCAGATGGAACAAGCCAGAGTGAATAAAGACATGACTCACCCCAGCGTTTCTTGTCCACCTTCCTCATGACCTCGTATCCTCCCCATCCAGAACCTAGAATCACAAGTCTCTGTTTGCCTCTTGGCGCTGACACGCTGAAATTACGCGTGAGCTGTCGAACGTGGGCTGGCCGAGACATCGACAGCGGTGATTGTGCCGACCGGAACATAGTGAGTGAGTGCAGCACGAGGCTCGGAGGATGGTTAGATCAGGGACCCAGGCAGAGAAAAAAAAATGAGACAGGAGCGCGGCGGTCTCGATCCAACGGCTTGCTTAAAGCCAACCAGACAGACGGAATATGTCGGAGAATGTGAAATGCTCTGCGATAGGGGGTAGACGGACGTAGCGTGATACGAGGTTCGCGATTGGATGAGAGAGCGGGGTGGTCCGACTGAGGGATAATGCAGTACCGCTTGCAAGAAGGTGGTTGGAACGCTATGAGCACTCTCACGACTCATGTTCCCCCCGATGAGCTGCGGAATGAAGTCAGCGTCTCCATCGGGGCCGTCGCAGCTGCAAGACGGAGCCATTTTCGCATCCGGTGATCTCCAGCCCGCCATCAGACCGAGCGCTGCATGAGCGCCCCGACTACCTTTACCGACGCGACACCATCACGCTTGACAGCGAGGTTAACGATGACCTCGTGCCATTTGGACCCACAACAGAGCCGGCCGCCGGTTCTATTCTACTCCTCCCACTCCAGGACGGCCCATGTCAACGTTATTTTCGATGTGCCCCAGCCATTCTCATGCCATACCCTATCGTGCTCAACATGATCATCCGATTGTCCGGACGAGACCATGCCTCGATTGTACGGGCTAGCCAAATTAACCCTGCATTCTGCCCCCACTTAGAGCCGTGAGTGACCTCCACAGACGGCATATGGCCTGGTCGGGGCGCCACGAGACTGACTCATGGCAGCCTGGAGAGTTCTGGAAGGGCTTCTTCATGTCGACCGGTCCGAACCACAGTCCCATGCCCTCGTCGGCGTTCACCGCTTTGCATGTAGGTGGTCATTCCGAGGAATGTCTGCTGCATCCGACTCGAATGCTCTCTGCACCGACGGCCTGGATTCGAGGCTAGGCGGACATGGATGCGAGCGGGCTGCTAACAGAATGCGACAGTAGAAGTCTTTTCTCATGAGACCGAGCGGGCGAACAAAGACGCCCTCGGAAAGACACCGGTAGGCCGAAGCGTTAGCACGCCTAGCCTCAGAAGCATCATTTCTCGGGACGTCACCTTGCAATTGGTAAGGTGAGTTAGCTCATCCTTGTCTCTGTCGAAGATCGGCCCAAATCGATCCGACAGTGCGGGCTCGGGTCCATTCGCGTTCCCCGCTGAACATCCCTTAGCCATACTGTCCGACCAGCTTCGTGCGTCCGACGCTGGACCAAACATTCCCCGCATATAAGAATGGACCTGGCGCCGCAATGGTTTCCCCATCCTCACCGATCCCGTCTGTCGTATTCACTAGCTTCCACCTTCCCAAGCACCCAAACTTTCGGTTTATCATGTCTGACGCGTCTTCATTCGCCTCGGAGGTCCTCAACTCAATGGGTAGCAACCCGCCCGATGCCAACCTCCACCAGTCGGTTCATTCAACCGACTGGATGTGGACGGTCTTCTCCATCATGTTGTTGGCCGACTTGCTTTGGGTGTTCTGGACCTTCAAAGTACGTTCAATTATTGTCGTCTTACTCGAACGGATGGCCTAACGCGGTTACCATGGGCTAGAGTCCACGCAACTACCTGTTCCATCAGCTCTCCATCATCATCCTCACCGTGTCTTCCGTCGCCTACTTCTCGATGGCCTCCAACCTTGGGCGCGCGCCGCCCCCCGTCGAATTCAACCGGAGCCACGAAGGCCCTCTGACGCGCGACGTTTGGGTAAGTCCCTGCTCTGTCCTCGGGGGGTACGCGGCGTTCTGACTGGCACCAGTATGTCCGCTACATCCAATGGGTCGTCAACGCGCCCATCGAGCTGCTCCTCATCTTCATCGGCACCGGCTTCCCTCTCGGCAACACTTTCACCACGTGGTTCATGGCCGACGCCGCTATCATCCTGTGCCTTGTCGGCTCGCTCGTGAAGTCGACCTACAAGTGGGGCTACTACACCATGGCCGTCTGCGCGCTCTTCTACGTCTTGTAAGCCTCACCTCTTCCTCGCACCCACACCACGCATGCTAACACGCCCTGCGCAGCGGTTCCTTGTTGTTCAGCACCGGGCGCAAGCCCTTCCCCAGCCCAACGGGCCGCACGCGCGGGCCGTTCATCGCGACC
>SFCI01001170.1:0-10773 GCA_004681135.1 Hericium alpestre | reverse complement strand
GTGCATGGTTGCGACTGCCGCTCACCTGCATGCCCATGTTTGCCAGGGACTGTGCACGCACGGCGACACATGTCCCGGACAGCGCGCGCATGCCTGCGCCTGTCCTCGTCCATGTGTGCCTGCCCGTGCACGTCTTCGCATGCGTCGGACGGTGCGTGCACGCCACAAGCGACGCACGCATGGGCTGTTCGGCTACAAGCACCTACCCGTCCATGACACCCAACACCCTCGCCCCTGCGACGTTCGTCACAGCATCACCTCTTCTGCGGCTCCACGCCAGCACATACAAGGCGAACACCGTGTAATGTGTCCGCCGTCGTTTTGGCTTGTGCATGCAGGGCTCTGAGCCCCATGCACAACTCGCGTGCATGTGCAACAACTTGTGCGAGTCTGCTACGATGATAATCTCATGTATGCCAGCAGACCACTTTGTATGCTACGTTTTATAGTAGTTGAATCTAATGTATTACTTTTACTTTATTGTTGTAATGCATCATAATGCTAGAAATATAGACTCTATAGCAACTATAGATTGTATAGCAGCCTGAGATTTCATAGCAGCCTTATGAAGCTCTGTATTGAACATAGTATCTGTAGCATATATAGAGAGAACCTAAAATCACATAGATTACATAGCAGACATAGTAGTGTACTGTTAGTATATAGTGCTACATAGATATCACCTATGGCTATGGCAGCTATAATAGCTCTCATAGTTCTGTATAGCTACATGGCTCAGATACATAGCAGCTATAGCACTATGAAAGCAGGCATAGCATTGGCTGGCAGCTATGTAGATTTCACATTTTTCTGATGAACATGTTGCCTAGCATCTGACCCTTATGTTCTCTAATAACAGATCTATCACCCACACAGAACTCACGCTCCAGTATCCTGGACTGGTCCATGAGATTGCCGATCATCGACATAGGAACATTGACTTCAGGCAGGCCGCCATTGTGTTGCATCAACTACCATAGTTCAATCTGGAGCTTTTTACTGCTCTGTCAATTGAATCCTTTTTCTCAGATGCTCTACAGCAGGCTTGTCTGGACAACAGTAAAGATGCCAGTAATGATGACACAGTTGCGGTGAAGAGATCGTCAAAGGCAAAGGTTTGCACAGTTTTTCAGGTAATTTTTGCTCTTTTCTTGGCTGCAACTTTCATTGACATATGAACATGGTAGCATTTCTTCCAGAAGCTTGATAAATGGAGATGTGAGGGGTTTTACAAGTGGACAAATGCCACCTACACACCCATCTGGTTCACTTTTGTCACAAGCAGTCAAACTGATCGGACTTTCCATGATCTATGGAATAACATGCATTCAGGTCTTGTTGGCACTACCAGCAATGTGGTACTTCAATATCATGTCATTGATATCATTAGCCAGGTTATGAATCTTCGACCACAGGAAGGAAGGCCCCAGCTTCTTCAACAGGCCTTGTATCAGGAGCTTCCTGCTAAAGACTCCAACATTCGACTGGTAAAAAAATCTTTAGCCATGAAGGATATTCAGTTCGTTAATGGGTTTGTATTTTAGTTTGCTGAACAGATGCAGAATTGGCCAGAGATGATCAATGAAGCATGGCTGGTCATGACAAAGGCAGATCCTAAGACTGCCAAGAAGTCACAAAAGCTTTTTTCTGCTCCAGCTCCTGAACCCACCTCTGATACATCATCCCTCATACAATCTCAGAGACCTTTTGTTGAAGAGTCTCATGTGCTATCTCTTGGGGCCCATCCTACGCTGTCTCAAGGCCCAATCCAAGGACCATCTGAACTGGTACTGCAGCAGTTTCCTCAACAGAATGCTGAAGAGGCTATGATGCAGTATCAGAAAGAGCTTGAACAGCTCTGGAATGAGGAGAAGTGATCTAAGGACTGCTCTACTGCAGCAGCAAAAGTTCTCTGGAAGATGAACTCCACACGTAACATGATAGCACACAAGCAAATTATATATCAAAATATAGAGATGGTTGCAACAGGATTGAATGCTATCATGGAGGTGAGTGTGATTGAATGAGAGTGGTGTACAAGATTTTGACTATAATTCTCCTATCTAGGGCAACATTTTTTTGACAGAGAAGAAGTATTGGGAGAAAATTATGGAGTAATAATTTACTTTGATTGTTGTTCTAACTGTCTGCTAATTAAATTTCAGAAGTGCAGATCCTAATGGCAACATAAAAAAAAGTTGTGGCTCAAAAATGGATGAATCCAATTATTGTGGTACTCACTATTTCACCCATAACCTTGTTCATAGATTGTGCACTATCAAACCATGCTCTTACCAAGTGAACATATGCTCAGGTATGAATTATCACTCTAGATACTGTTAATCAAGCTGATGAATTCTGTACCCAGATGGTGTATGCTCTGGGTAACACTGGGAGACCAGATATCCTTAGAGACTTTGAGGCTCGCATTTGGATGTCTTTGTTTGCTATTTCTCATGGAGCTTCTATCAATGAAAACATCATTTATCTTTTGAATCACTGGCAAGCAAATATGAGCCAGCATGAAGACATCAAAAATCCCATGATCTTCAAATGGTTTGTCAATCTTTGTGTTCCTGGTAAGTTTTTGCTTGCTTCAAATGGAAGACATTGTTGATTATTTTTAAATCATCTTTAACATTGGACTCAGATATAGACTAGCAAGCTCAAGGCCAGCAAGTTCAAGCTTCAGATATCTTACAAGCATATGAGGCAACTATTGCTGCTTTACCAGCAGAGTATCAGTCCCAATTTTATGGTGTTATAAACATGCTAGACCAAATGGAACATAAAGATATTCAGCAGATAGGAATTCATTTAGCAAAAATGATGTAGCAAATTGGTACGTGTTGCATAATGATTGAATATCAATTATGCTGACAAAGAGGTAGATGCATCAGCTGCTGAGAAGGGAGCTGAGGCAGCTGCAGGACAGAAAGGTGAGGAGGAAGAGGAGGAGGAGGAGGTGGGGAGGAGGAGATTCAGCAAGATGAGGATGGACAGGACGAGCAGGACAAGCAGGAGGAGTCAGAGGAGGGCACAGGTCTTCGTCACTCAAAACAGAAGAAGGCTACAGCATCTTCGAGCACTGCTACAAGCATGAAGAAACAGAAGATGGTGACCTCCACCAAGAAGGCTACTGTTCCTAAGAAGAAGACAATCATGACTTCCTCATCTAAGAAAGGCAAGGAGAAGGCTCAGCCTGCAGTGGCTAAAGCTAGTACCACTCAGGGTCATACTGGAGAATTGTCTGGCCAACAGTCAAAACCATCTGCTCTGTCAAGAGCAAAGGTGGTGCTACTACAGTCAGATGTTGAATTTGTCAAATTATTGACACAATGGGTAAACAGCAGCAATGTAGTGAAGGTATGTGTTCTATGTTTTTATTTGTATTCTTATTTTATTGATGACAGCTTTGTTCAACAGAATGCAGTTCCTATCTTAGATAAAACTGAAGCAAAGGTGGTATTGAATGCATATGTCCTTTCAAGAGGTTTACTGATATACATATTATTTCAGCTGCTGCCTGATGAAGCAATGAAGATGCTAGCATATGATGCTAACTTAAATCAAGCTGTAGAAGGAGAGTTTATTCCTCCTGAAATGAAGAATGAAGTGAGTCTTTCTGATCAGATAGATGGCAAAATATTAATGTATATATAGGATATGTTTTAGGTAGATTTTAGGCACAAGCTCAAGGCTGCTATAGAAGAGACCATGATGGAAGACCACTTGCACATATTACGTCCTTGGGCAAGCTGTGCTGAGCTTGACCCCTCTGAAGCTGCAAAAAAGATCTGAGATTTTTGTTTGTATGAAGGATGAGTTTTGTCAAATGCCCCCTCAGAAGATACAAGATGTCTTCAAGCACAGACACATTCTTGTCTCTCATGGCAAAAATGATCCTACCTTGACATGGAGCAAGCAATCAATGGCTTGTGTTGGTGATTTGTATAAGAGAATCCAAGGCCAAGGTAACATTGAATATTTTACATTCTTTTTTATATTAATGATGTTTTGTTTTTCTTTAGATTTGGCACATTGGTCCTCTAATGAATCTAATGCACATCTGAGGACAGTCAGTCACCTGCAGATATATCAAGCTGGACTAAGTAAAGATGAATTGTCTCCTGAGGAGCAGTGGCTAGCTGGCAAAGTCATTAATGGATTGAGCAATGGCTGTCCTGAGCCTTTGGCTCATCCTCCCCAGTGGAGGTATGTGTGTCCCATTGTTCTTGCATGTCATTGATAACTAATAATTTGATTGCTAGTGCTTTGGCATCTCATGAATTGGTCTTGCAGACTGTGGAGAGCTCATTTGGCCTCAGTCACATTGATCGTCCTGCAGAGGACTTGTCTTGGGCCACAGTTGCCAACAAGTTTTCCTTGTCAGACATTCATTTTGACACTGAAGGCTTGAGAACTGTTTGTCAGCCTCTCGTAGGAGAGAAGCTCTGGATTCTGTTAACTCCGAAGGATCCAGATGATGATCAGGTCTTCATGATTGATTTATACTCAGATGTAGATGTCCGAGATATTGATCTTGACCTGTACTGGGTTGAAGCAATTTTGTTGAAGCCTGGGAACACATTGTGAGCTCTGATTTGATCTGGTGAAAGTTGTCAACTGAGTATATGTTAGGTATCAATGCCCAAATAGTCCTCACTGGGTGTATGGACACAGCAACACCATCATTTATGGTCGTCATTTTCATGCTGAAAAGTCCTTGGCCAGGAGCTTTTATGGACAAATTCACTGTCATCTTGTAGGAACTCAGTTGACCAATACCTCTCATCCTGCTGTTCGGCCACTTCTGGCAAAATTTGTCCTTTGGTGGACAAGAGTTCTCAAATTCAGAAAGGATTCACTTCCATAATCTGGTGAGCTATTTAAAATATTCAATCAAATGTAGATCTTATCTTCTTTTACTTTTTAGCAACCCTGCCCTCTTTGAATACAAGAGAGGGCATGAAAAATTTTGTTGCAATGTCCAATGCTGTTGTATTCTCTTGGTCACTAGTCTACATTGATGGCAAGCCACCAGAGAAAAATTGCACAGCTGATTTCATTCGACTTGCCTGCAGCATGGCTCTCACAAACTTGTTGGACTATTACCTATCTACAGGACATCCTTCTGTTGGCACCTCCGACTGAAAATCTGCACCGGTGGAATTTTTCAAGTCTCAAAATCTTCTCTTTGTTCAGGCTTTCATCACATACAGCTGCATCATTGAGAATGATCCAGATATTAATCTTATCTTGGAAAAAACCAGGCTCTCAACTGAAGAGACATACACTTCTCTTAAAAGAGATTTGGCACGATTTTGGGGAGGGGGACAGACCATATCTTGGAGGAGTTGGACAAGTGGTGGGCTGAGCAAGAAGATCAATGCAGTATGGTAAATCTGGAGCTGAAGGATGATGGCAACTGAGTATGTCCAGAGGGCTGGATCTCAGTCAAAGTGAGCAATGCATTCTCAGTTATTTGTGATAACAAGAGGGCAAGGGAAGAGGAGGAGAGTAATTGAAAAGAAGAGTACTACATGATGACTTTGTATATAGATTGGAGGATAATTACATGAGTTGATTATGCATGTAATGAATACTATTACTTATTGCTTGACTTGAACAGAAGAAGAATAAGAAGTAAAACATTTCTCTTATGCCACAGGTAGTCGTGTGGGTGGACGTATGTCTGCCTGATGAGTGTGAGCTCCTCGGACTGAGACTGATTAAGACAGCCCTTCACAGAATAAGCCTCCTTCAGCTTCTCTAAGATGAGAACCTGCAGCTTCATGTCATGCTTGTATGACAAAGGTGGGAAGGGGATGGAGCGAACTTCTGACTCTCAATCTAGTAAGCCGTTGCAGTATAAATTGCCCTAGCTTCTTTGGCATAGACCTAGATGAGTCTGATGGCCAAGGTTCTTCTTGACCATGGCCTTGTCGACCGTAGTGCCATGCTGAACATGGTCTTGGTTGTAATGAGCAACAGACAGTCTGTCTTGGTCTTGATGTACTGCAGGATGATGTTCTCGATCGCTGTCAACATACAAAGATCCAGCACCACCATGCCTCACAAAGGTGCTGCACAATCATCTTCACCTTCTTCTGCTTGATCCACACTGGCATCATGTCCAAGATATTGTGCATGATTGCTGTTTCAATCTTTGAGCAAATGAGCCAGGAGATTGCGGAGCCAGTGCTCAGGCAAGGGCACAATACTGCATGAACAACAACCAGACCTGCCATCCAGGCACCCATAACTCTACACCAGCACCTTGTCAACAGGGTGAGGTTTAAAATGGTATTAGATAAGATGCTTGAGACCCTTCATCATATGGACCTGTTTCATCAACTTGTACTTATACCAATACATGCTGGTAAGAGCACCGATATGGCTGAAATACTACAATGCTTCGGTGAGCTGGAACACATCAACATTGCCTAGATGGCACCAGACATGGGCATTGATGATAAGCTTGGTGAGTTGGAGGATTTCACGGCACAGATGAAAAGTGTTTTCAAATCGGATTTTCTTAAGCTCCTTCATGGTCAATGTCTTCACAGCCTTCAAGTTCATGTTGTAATCAAGATGCAGATAGTTGAAATTCTAATGAAAGCAGCAAATGTCAGTCATACTCTAATGCACAACACTATCCTAAAGAAGCACATGAAAGGTGGCAAAGGTGCCGAATACTGGAGCCAGTTCTGGGGTGCATGCTAAAGCACCTGCAGCTTATTTACCTAACAACACAATAAAAACCAACCTTGCAATGAATAAGCAAGTTCAACATGTTACAGCCCTGCTGGCAAACCTACATATCTGCTTCTCCTCAATCTAGTTTGGTAGTCTAAAAGACATTGGTCACCTTAAGCTGATGGAATAAGTTCTTCTTCGTCATCACCTTGTCAGGTTGACACCAACTGATTGAGGACATAGCACTTGAGTTCCTGGCAAGACACATGAACTTTGATAGGCTGGCCAGAAGGACAATGCTTCGGATACCAGTTCTTGACGAGTGAGATATCTTGTGGTTATCACATCCTTCCTGAACGATGGTTATACCCCACCAAAGTCCAATAGCCTCTTCACTCATGTCATTTTCGAGGGGATTCTCTAAGGACTCAACCTCCACTAGTAGCTCAAATTCATCATCATTAGCGTCGTTGGGCCTGAAGATTGTATCTTTGTGCAAAACAACAGGCATGTCCTTGCGTTGAGTGCCTCACAGGGAAATTATGTTAATGAGAGGATCAAAGTAGAAGCCAGGCAGATCTGGCTCATCTGTACAAATGTAGACATTCTTGGGAAGATGGTATTGCGAGATCTGAACAGAGCAAAGGATAGAGGTGGGGGAATGCGACCTTGTATTTGGTGTGAATCTGCTGACAAACGATAACCTTGTTGATGTTGTTGGACTCATTTCAGTCCTTGTCAAAGCTCTTCATATCATGGTACAATGGCTTGAACTTGGAGGCCACCAGGAAAAGTCATATTCAAAGCTTTCATCATAAAGAAGGACTTCTTGTCAAACAGGTAGCTTGGATTGAAATCTGTATCATCTGACAGCAGGGTGGCACCCAGGTGATACAAATTGTTGTGGTAAAGAGTCAACAACATGTGACATGCTGAGGTCATGTGATTGAGACAGGACCACATAGTCACCTTACGAAAAACTTTCCTTTCCTTTTCCCCTCAGTACTCTATCCAAGATATTGAGGTCAGTACTTACCGTTTTATCCCTCCCTTTGTACCAAAGCTGATTGTACCTGTAGAATACATTTGTCAGGTATTTACTTATGACAATTCTTCAGTACTCTATTCAAGATACTGAGAATACATTTGTTTATTTCTCGCAGTCGCTGAATGCTCCACTCGTTGTCCTGCAATACAAATTTGTCATGTTGAGTCAGTTCAATGACCAATACTTGTATGACAAGCTATTCACATGTGATGTGTCAATGAGAGGCTTGGAATCATAGAATCAGTTAATGATAGCTGCATCTTCCTTGGTATCAAGGTCAATTTGGATGGCCTCGAGGGGTTCAACATCCAATCCGTTGTTGCCATAGTCCAAAGGCTCCTTGTCATTGAAGGGTGTGAAGTGCATACATTTGGAATGTCAGCAATAACAATTTCCACCATGCATCACTAGCTGGGAATGTGTGACCGAGAATTGTACAACATAAAGTGTTGCCATAGAACATCGAGAACTTGGCCATGTCACTAGTCTGATCTCGGACAAGATTGATGGAGTCAAGTTGTTCAGTATAGACAATGTGGCCATCGAGGAAGGGGAGTTTCAAGTCGTGGACCATTACATGCACGATGGATTCAGACTAGCCCTTGAAGTCAAGGTTGAGAGATTTGCAAATGATGACACCAGACATGACCATGCAAGTAGAGCAAGACATCAGAGCAGAAGATCAAACTGAGCTGTTGCATTTGTCATGCTGCCCCTGCCTCTTTATCAAGTGCCATTGATTGCCTCGTGTGCCCACCAACCAGCCTGGCTGGTGAACCCAAAACTGCTTGACAGAGCCAATTTCTCTTGGGATCTGTCGGGATCTGGCAAGAGATTGTAACTCTGCCAAGAGATTGTGTCTTTGTCAAGAGGCTGCATTTTAGGATGATACATCCTTTTTGAGATAGTCTGTGCTTTTTTCTAACATGACATGTTCTTAACATGAGAGGATTCATATGTCATGTCAAGCCATGTTAAAAACATAATTTAGAGGGGGAAAACATAGCAAAGAGATTGTGGCATATGTTCACCATGAGACAGGCAACTCCATCAAGAGCTGTCCAGAGACAGCAGTCTCTTGCCCGATCCAGTTGCATCAGGCTGCACCATGGCAAGAGCCAAAATCTCTTGGGCTCATGGGGCTCTGTCAAGGCCTTGCCAGAGTCCCCTGAGCCGTTGGCTTTTTCTGATGCATGCGAGCACTCCAACATTTTGGTGAGATTGAACTCAAAGGCCCCATTGCATATTGCTATGGGTCAACACAAGAGGTTGGGACTTGTTAAAGCAGAGGCACTGCTGGATGTTGTCCAGTTGGACAGAAAACAAACTCATCCCTAGGTCAGCCTGCCTGTTGAACCAACTGGCAAGGTCATCATAGGTGGTCCAGGGGCCCTGCCCAGCAAAGTTGGGCCCAAATATGGGCCCAGAACCAGGGAGAGGTGGACCGTTGGTGACAGGTCCCAGTGGTGAGTTGGGGGAGGGGTTGGTATGTTGCAACATGTGAACATACTGGCAGAGGACACACATGATGTGAATCTTTGACCACCAGTGGAGGTCACCCCAGGCTTCGAACAATGTGTGGCCAGGGATGCAATCAAAGAGCAGGAATGCGGTGTCCTCCACTCGATCCATCTGGCAAAGCCTGGGTACTGAAATGGTGCCTAGTTTTCTGACAAACTCTGATGTGTTGGCTTCCCCTGACTCATCACCATTTCCATCATCTGGAAATGTGGCAGTGGTGAGCTTCAAAATGCAGTCAGGGCTGACAAAGCAGGCTGTGTGGTCTTCATCGACCAAGGAGGCCTTGTGGTATTCCTGAAGCAGGTCACTGAACTCCAAGCTGTCAAGCAGGCTGGGCTGCATCAGCTGGTGAGCAGGTGCCATCAGACAAGGAGTGCTAAACCTCACTCACAACATGGGACCACTGGAAATGGAAGAGATGCAAAAGAGTCGGAGGAGGTCAGCAACACCATCTGCGAGGAGGCCGAGAAGGCTAAAGGTGATCCAAGAGGCATAATGTCTCGGTGTTCACACATGTATGTAGAGTGGTTGAAGCATGGAGGAGGATTGGATGATAGCCTTGTGGACTGATTAATGGAGATATACACACACAGGCACCAGGAGTTCAGTGCCATGCATCCGGAGAATCAATCAACCATGCGTCCGAAGATCAGCCCGGTGCATCTGAAAAAAATACCAATGCTATATTATACTATATGATTTACATAGAACTCCTAGACTCATAGCAATCCTCTTTTGTTGATAGACTCTTATAGCTATAGTGTTGTCTATGACAAGCTATGTACTCTAGCAGAATAGCTATGAACAGCTATCATAGCTATCATAGCATAAGGCATAGCTATCATAGCTATGAGAGCTATACCAGTTATGTCTTCTATAATTATTATTATATCATGCCTAGCCAATTAGGATTACTATCTAAACTATGACAACTCTGATCATTATACAACTCAAAATATGCTATACAAATATTAGAAGTATCTGAAGAATTTCATAGGCTCAAAATCTTTATTATATCTCTGATCACTCAAACATCAGAAGAAAGAATGATTTGATTTAAAAACATCTAATACAACAGTACACTGTATACTAAACTACAAAGGATAATATAAGATAAATCTATAAACATCATCAGTAAGTTAAATCAGCAAACATACAACAGAAGACTTACTAAGTATCAAAAAAGCGAAAATAAAGTACTACAAAACTGACACATCATCAGCATAAGTCAACAACAATCATAAAGACACTTACCAAAAGGTGACAAAAAGCGAAAATTAGAGTCTACAAAAGACTACACATTAGTCACAAGAGACAATTAAAAAGATATTACAACATCTGAAAAATGTGAAGGTCCTATATAGCCCTATAGCTCCTACATAGAGTTCCTAGGGCCATAGCAACATCAATTTCTACATAGCTTATATAGCTACAGTGAGATGCTATGTAGTGTTATGTAGCTTAGGTGAGACACTATGTAGTACTATGAGAGCTATGAGATTTGC
>SFCI01000117.1:0-36398 GCA_004681135.1 Hericium alpestre | reverse complement strand
CAAGTTAAGAAATGAAACGTACGGTTCTTAACACTTTCTACCTCCACTAGTTCTTCAATTCATGTGTTAAAACTTCGCATACAGCATCATATAATGTATAGTACACTACCATATTTGTTTCAAACATTATTGTTTTTTTTTACATGCAGAAAACTGCATCATGCTCCGCGACCACTTTCTGCACCTGTTCTCCAGCCAGATCGGGCACGTGACCCGGACGGTTTGCGAACTGCAGTTGCCGACCTCCAACTACTTCCTGGGCTCAGAAGACATCACCGATTCTGTCGACTGGGTGAGAGACAACCGTGGAGGCTGGATCCTCGTCGAGACGGGTTCAGGGAAGGGCGGCCGACCCCCTCGAAAGGCGGAAGTTCTGATCGTAGGCAAGATCTCGGGAGACCAGTTCTACCTGACTCCGGAGGGCGGATGGTCCCCGAGGTTCGGTGCCATGTACGACCGCACTTTCTGCCAGAGCAAGGCGAAGGCAAGGATCGTTCGTCCTGATGACGATGTGTACGCTTCTGTATGGGACGAAACCGTGGAGAATGCGGCCCATCTTATGAGGTCCACCCTGACGCGACCCTTGGGCAATGCGTTGGTTAATTTGGACACAGATGGCGGATTCTACATGCCAGTTCGCCACTCCGTATTCCATGTGAGAATCTTGTGTTTGCTTTGTTTGTTATCCAACCTTCTGACCTTAGATCGCATAGTCTTACGACACCGAAGCGCAGTTCCAATTAGCTTATGATGAACAGCAAGGTGCCTCGAGCGCAGACATCTCTCACTGTATAATGACGGCTCTGCATTGCAGAAAAACTGCCCTGATGAGCGCCTGCTCATGGAGAATTGGGAGTGCACGACCTCAGATGCGCAGAACGCGCTGCGCGAGCTCATCGCGTCCAACAACAACCCAAACGTCTCGCCCAAATATCTCGGCCGCGCCATCCCCGTGCACACTGCCGACGGAAACCTCGTCCTCCCGCACGCCTATGAGGCCGTGCTCCGCGGCGCCACGGCCGTGATCGGCTTCCACATCCTGCACCAGGTCATCCCCGAGGCGGACCTCGAGGCGCAGTGCAATACGCGCGTGCAGCCGAAGGATGTGCCGAGGATCTTCAAGGACCACTTTTTCGCGGACATCACGAGCATCACGGTGCTGGGGCCGCCGCCGCCTGAGCCGGTATCGCAGGCGAGGGAGCGCGGGTTTGCGCTGCCGCCGTATTTGCAGGAGGGCGTGTCCAATGGTCAGCCCCAGAAGAAGACCCGGCGGCGGTAGATTCCCGCCTTTGGGGTGAGCATGTTGAAGTTCGTTTTTTTCAGATGAGGTGTGATTCTTGCATGCTGATTCGTTGTTTAGGCATCGGCAAAGTATTGTACTTGTATCTCGAAGAGAAGGACTTGGTATGGCAGGTTATGTGCTTTCATCTATACTATGAGCTTGCTGTGCTGTGTATATGTATCAAGCTTATACTGATGGTGTGTCCATGATCCGCGGATCTCCGTTCTCGCAGCCCAGCTGGAGCGTACCAGCGCGCCGCGCAGCTCAAGGAATTTTGACACTTCCAAGGCTGTTCTCGTGGATCGTACAATAGTAAGCAGCATTCCTGATATATTAGTTTGGTTTTCGTGAAGACATACAGTCCGAGTTGATCGAAGATACTGTACTGTTTCGACCATTTCTCGCGTCACATGTCACGGCCCTCTGGCCAGCGCGAAATTCATAGGTTTGTCACGGGTCACACACAGGTTGCGCGCAAATTTCTAACATATTCAAAATGGCCCGAACTTCCCCAAAACCGACCGAAATCGCATCCCTGACGGCCGTTTGCCGCCCCACGCATGTCAGAGACCTCCGTCGGGCTCCGGGTGTGATCCAGCTATAGTTTTGACCTGGAGAAGCCCATATTTGTCCTGCTGGCCACATTTACGGTTAAATTTGAACATTTTGAGATGCCCCTCACCGACTTGCTGCAACTCGCCGCAGATGCAGTGACCCTCACAGGGTGTATTGTTCACACCGGCATGGCTCGGAAAGCGTGCTAGCGCGAAATTTGTACCGGTGTCACCGTCACGGGACCCTTGCGCGAAAGCGCGAAGTGGTCACAGGTCACAGGGATCCCTCCTCAGCGAGAAATGGTCGAAACAGTACAGTAGTGTTCGACAGACCATGTACATATTTGGTACATATTCCGGTAGAATTTGGTTCGGCATCTACTTAACAGCTCCGACAAAAGCAGCCGGGGAAATTTGAGCTCCGCCATGCAGCGACTGGCGGATTCGAAACATGGTACCTGTCCATGTCCTACGCGCCGCCATTGCAGGAACTTACGACGCCGTTCAAACAATTGTATCCGATGCTCTCGCCAGTCCTTGAAATATGTACGTATCCCAAAGCTAGAGCAATTGTATGGTGCAGAGTCGGTTGCATCATGTTTATCTTTCGCCATGGCGATGGTACTCAGGATGCGATGATACGCAGACTATTGCTTTCATTGTATTGTCTTCACAATTCATCTTTCATTGCAACGCCTGTGACATGGAGACTTTTTGTTTTGAAGCATCAGCTTCGACCTTAAAATGAATCAGAATGTACATTTGCATATCTTCTATATCCCTCAAGGCCCCGAGTCCTGGTGCGTAACATCCAGCCCTGCACGAACGTCTCTTGGTCTGACCGTCACACTCTGTATTCCTCTGGACGACGCTTCTTGGAAACCTTCATAAACGAATCAACCAGTTTGGACGCCATATAGAAAATGGCTTTCATCTCGCCGCTACAAGACTTCCCCGTCGAACTCCTCTGCGAAATTTTCCACTATTACAGTGCGACTGAATGCCCATACAGTTCAAGGGATATCTCAGACATCGACGAAATCAAAGTAGTTGCATCACGTGCGGAATACCAGCGTACCCCGCGCTGGCTCGCTGTCCTCCTCGTCTGCCGCACTTGGTACTCTGTTGCGATACGTCACCAACCTTTGTGGACGCGGCTTGATTTCAACAGCGCGCAGCTGACGAAGTTTTTTCTCGCGCGGGCGGGATCCCGCCCGCTCGATGTGGCGGCGTTCCTTCCACCTAACCCCAATCTGGATGCCATCCGGCTCGTTCTAGCGGAATTTCAGCGCATCCGGACGTTGCTCCTCTTTGCATGCGATCCTGACGATTTGATTTCGATTCTGGAGAGCTACCGGTTTACTTCCGCCCCCATGCTGGAGATGATCATGCTCAACCCGGATTTCTCTACATCTCAGGAATTCGATGATGATCCCACTATTGACGTTGACGAGTCGCCGGATGATTCGCACCATGTGCTGCTTGGTCCAATGCCGCGCCTGCAATCCTTATATGCCGGTGGCTTGCGCCTCTCCCATATGATATCTGCCAGACCTGATGCGTACCCATGTCTACGACATCTAAGGGTGGATGGGAACTGGAACTTCTTTCTGGACATTTCACTGAAATGGTTCCCATCGGAGCTACAAAAGTTCACGCGCCTGGAGAGCCTCGTACTCGAGATAGGTCTCCCTGAACCATTTGAAGAAGAATCGGACGAATCCGAAGATGAAGGTGGATCTGAAGACCAATCGCACGAGGATGAAGAACTTCACGTTCGGCTTCCGGAGAAAGCAGTTAAGCGTACCTTCAAGCTGCCCGACACACTCACCATGCTGGAGATCATCGACGATGTTGCCCAGATTGATGTCTTCTTCCAATACATCGACATCTTGCCTTCGTTGATGCTGCGCCTGAAGATCTGGCTCAATCGGGGACCATTGAACGTGCGAGCCACAAGGCTCCATAGATTGTGCTCCAGAATCCCGGTGGACACTGAGGCACCGCTTGCCGTGCTCGCAGTCCACGGTATGTGGCATTACATGGGCTGGGAAGGCTACGTACGCCATTCCCTGTACGGCAACGATCTTGGACGCTGTCGCTTGAACATCAAGCTGGAGGACAGCGAAAGCAGTATGTATGCGCTGTTTGCACGCGCGCTTACCCATGGGCTTGATCTACGGAGCACAATGTGCCTCATTTTCGAGCGCCTAGGGCCCCTCGATGCCTCGGAATTCTTTTCCATCTTTCAACCTGCTGAAAACGTGCGGGAAATTCGTATCGGGCCGCGAACACTCAGGCAAGTGCTGACCATGGTCTCTGCATTTCCCGCACTCTGGCCTGCGCTGGACGCCGTCACCGTCAGAATGAGCTGCCAGTACCCGAATCGAGACTGGTCTCTTCTGACCGAGGCCCTCCAAAGTCGGAAAAGGCAGGGTATGGGGATCCAGAGCCTCCAAATTCTCTTGAATGCTTGGCCGCATCCTCACGAAGCACTGTACGGCGAGCTGATGCTACTCAGGAGGTTTGTTCCCACAGTTATAATCCTCACGAAATCCCCAATATTACAGCTAGGGAATTAATGAGGGACTTTTTGCGAGTCCGAGGAGTTGAACAGTACTTGTATCCGAGATTCTGGATTTGCAATGTTGATGTGTTCTCCGATGTGATATTGTGGGGGACGGACGCGACACGACTCGTCCGTATCGCTGAAGAGGACCCGTCATACGCGAAAATTGAAGTGGATCAAGCAGTGGACAAATACACTATCGTCGTTAGGTTGGAACAATCCAGGTACTCTGCGTGCTGGCGACTCCGCCGAGTCTCTGCGCCCGGACATCCGGGATCCGACCATCGACCTCTACTCTTCGTTGCTGACTCCTGACTCCGCACAAAAGATACGCAGTCGTCTCGTGGGTTGAGAGGTCGCAGATGACAGTTGTGATGAAGCGCTGACCTCAGATCATAGAAACACTGTGTCAGATGGTCGTTTTATGGATTGAGGTTGGTATGATCGTCATGGATCGCGTCGTCAGCATTGAGATTTTGCCAATCTCTCAATTTTTGCCATTAAAGTCACAGTATCTTATTTACTGTTCATCTGTCAGATAACAACGAAACGTCCATTCATACATTCAAGCCTGTAGTGAACGATGACCTTAAATCCAATTTATATACCTCAAAAATCCCCAGGAAAATACCAAAAGCATCCCAGCCTATCGCCTGCATTTGACTTCAGACGTCTAAGGCAATCGCAGAGCATCTTGCGGACACTGCGGACACCGTGAGAATCTGAGTAGCAACTGGCACAGTCGCAGAAGGATCAACGAAAGATACAGAAGTTGCGAAAGGCAGACAGGAAAGTGGGATGGTCTGAGAAGAATCTACGGGCCCTGTGAGACATGCGAAGGGCTGAGAGGCCGGCGGCGTTGAGGATACTGGTACAGTCCGAGTCGGAATTGATGAGGATGTCGCAGTGCTCTGAGGGGTTCCGCAGCCCCGATGATCTGGTCCGCTACACACAGAACCTGCAGATAAACAAAAGCAGTGAGCCATCGAGGCGAAAACTACAACTGTACATGCGACTAACCTCTCCAACACCGATGTTCGTACAGTCCGAGTTGACATTGGGATTATTCGCAAGCAAGGTGGCGAGGGATATGTTGTTGGCGCTGCTGATCGCGACGCACGTATCGCCGGACTGAACCACGTAGGTGGTCTCGCAATCTTCACCCTGCAGCCCCAGACAAAGGAGCTTATTAACTGTGAGCGAGATATTTTGACGATGTTATGCGGACACTCCACCTCTCCCGGAAACAGATTGTCGCAAGCAGCATCGATTGTACCACTATTCACTGTCTGGAGCTGGAAGCTTTAAAATCCGTGTCAACGCAGTCGGGTGAAAGCTGTGGAACAAAATCACTAACGTCGGGACGTGCTGCTGCGCGGCGATGGAATCGCAGGTATCGCCCGAATTGACGGCGTAGAAGCGATCGCAGTTGCTCTGCACGCTGGCCGAGATGACGAGAGCAGCAACAGAGGGGAGGAAGTGCAGAGTAGGGACCATCTTCGCAAGCTCAGAGGCTGGGGATTTAGGCCACGGAGCAAGAGCAAGAGGTGGCTGCTGAAGAAATCTGTTGACGACCATCGACTTTATATCACAAGGAATGTATGCTTTTACGCGTCAGGGGGTTCCAGTCATGCGGCAAGAATCTGTTAGAAAAGACCGCTCTCACGAAAGTCATACCAGCATCAGTCGACGCATAAACGGTAGCTCGACCGTTAGGCACAAGTCCAAGTGTGGAACAAAGTATCTCAAGGACCTAGAAATGCGTGACAGGGCCACGAAGATGAGCGCCGCTCCTGCAAAACGGCGAGCAGAACACGTGCGCTGCAGTGAGCGCTGCCAAGCATGGAGGAAGGACGGAGGAAGGACGGATTCTGCGACCGCGTGGAGGTATGCATGTATCCGGTGGGTGGACTTGAAAAGACAAGTGATCCACGGACTTGCTTTCCGGTCACTGTCAGAGGGAGCGCCCGAAAGCGCTCTTGGGCGATGATGCGGGTTTTGATGCAAAGGCTGGATCCGGCCTTCAAATGGCCAGAACAGACTTACTTTACATTCAAACCTTGAGACGGATTTTGAGCAAGCTTGTCGACGAATCGGTCCATATATGTTGACGGCTTTGATGGCTCTTTATGAAAGTTTATGGGGCACGTTGTTCGAGGCAACGTACGGTTGGCTAGCGTTTGCCTGTTTTTTCGTTAGAGTCTCCAGCAAGGAGAGATCGTCTTCCTTGTGGTCGAGGTCAGCAACGGAGACAACATCAGTGATCCCCAGGTTTCCGTAAATTTCTGTTTCCCGCATCAATAGTTGATCCCGTCGCAAGCGCTCCAGCAAGCCACGTAGATGATCAAATCCGCATCGACGATACGTGCGCTCAAATAGTCAACCGGCCATCATAGCAGGATGTCGGCCAGGAGGATATCAACCAGGAGACCAAAGCGCTGATCCAGCATAGCAAGCAACATCTTTTCGGGGACTGGCATTGTCCGTGACGACACCAGCTCTAAAAAATAGATTCAGGTCGAACGTGAGGGAAGGAAAAGAAAGCGCCTCTGCACAATGAAATGATGGTATGCGCACCTTCCTAGACACGCGGGAATCACGATATCGGATGCACCAACGAGAGTCCGAGATGCGGCACGAATCAAATACATCTTCAACGTGTCTATATCCTCGAGGGTGACCAATTGTACGCTCAGCTCAAGTGGAAGTGCACCAGGCAGTGAAGGATAGGAGATCGTTGTCGTAGTGTTGAACGCAAGGGGCGTCCGGTTGAACGACTCGGGCGCTAGCCGCCACTTAGCCGCCGCGCTCGCGAAATGCCGAGAGTCCGCGCCCGAACACCATCTTTTTTNTTTTTTTTTTTTTTTGAAATCAAGTATTTATAACGCGCCGGCATAGCCAGTGGCACCTTGTAACTACAGACAAGAAACGGGCGGAGTAGAGCGAGGGTACAGTACGGTATCGTAATAGCGTAGAGTATTGTCGCTAACCTAACGAGGGGCAGAAGTACCCTGAACGGCGAATCCTAGACGGATCACGAGGTGAAACGACCCAGCCTTGTGGCCGGGCCTATAAGTGGGGGGGGGGCGGCGGGCTCGAAAACGGCGTGCGGCCCCAGACATGAGAGCGGCAAGAAGACATCGCAGATGACACGGACGTCGTGGGGGTGACAAATGGAAACAGAATAAAGGAGAGTAAAAACGCAGCAAAACCCATACCCTCATCGATCAAACACAAACGATGGCCGGCTGAGTCCCGGCCCCTCGAATGCGACAACCTCCCGCAATAGACGACTCAACCCTACCCCCTACTACTAGACAAAACTTCAAATGCCAGCGGGGGCGCATGGACGATGCCACACTGTTACCCACCCAAGCGCGCACGTGGAACCGGCCTGGTGTTTCGTCGATGGGCGACCCCGCCATGGGGGGTCTTCCAGTGACCGAGGCGGTCATTAACCGGGGCGCGCACGCAAGGGCTCCGTGGATCTTTATTGACGGGTTTGGAGGGCTGCTGGACACGGGTTTCGGGGTGGGAGGAAGGAGGAGGATGATGAGAGCGGTGAAATCTGCGGTATCGGGGCCGATCCAGTCGGCGGTGACGACCAAGGGACCTGTCGTCGTGGGGTGGCTTCCGGGGAGTGTTGGAATTAGAGGGATCAGGAGTGTAGATGGGCCGTCGTCGTCGCGAAACGACGATGCCCACCNCCTTAGACGNGGGGCNCCTAAAGGGGAAGGTGGTGGGAGGAAGCAAGGAGCGNTGGACTTCCGCTTCTCGGTCTCGTCAGGACCAGTAAGCAAATCTCATCTCGACACAAGCAACTCAGAAGTAAGGAAGGTCAGTAACGGACATTGATGACCACCTGACTCGTCTGGGTTTATAACTGGATGCTGCAGAACTAGTGATATTGGAAGGCTTGTCCGTGCGATCTCGTCCGATCTCCTTGATTCATGATGTGNACAGTGGTCAGCACCTCGATTCATCCAGCTAATGATCAAGGTACTTACATGCGCATACAGGCTCCAATAATTCCAGCATTGAATGACGATTGTGTGGCAATCGTCCTCTCCTTCATAGATACCCCGTCTCTGATCAATGTAGCGAGTACCTCAAGATCCGGGAAAGCTGTCGCTTTGCCCATCCTTGTCCAAACCGTCACGCTTCGCGCTTACTGTCCTTCGGAAATCATGCACTTTTGTAAATCCGTTTTGCGGAACCGTCTTGCACGTTATATCAGACGTTTGGATGTTCTTTACCACGGGAACACCGGATTCAATTCAGACTTGCGGGACGCTGTGCCTGGCCTCATCGAGGTCATCACCTTCGCAGAGAATCTCGCGTGGCTCAGGATCTCTACCAGTGCCGGGAAACTCTTTTACCACACACCTGCCCTTCTCAACAGCCTCCTCACCCAGCCTCCTTCCCATAATCTTGAACTGATTGGTATCGCAAATTGCCATTGGTTGGTGAAGCAGCAATTTTTCCGCCTGCGCAATCTTAGNCTCGGATTTATGTGCAAGACCGCTGATCTCGTCGATGTCTTCGCCATCATCACCATCTCAGCCCCGAATCTGGAGCGTATGCATCTTGAAGGGATGACGGGTGTCTTGCCACTCAGGTTTACGGAGGAATGCATACCGTGTCCGAAGTTGCACATGTTGTCGATAATCTCCGTCACGCTCTTTCTCCCAGATCTCACAGAGGCATTCCCCAACCTGCAATTCATCCGGTGCTACAACATGCGCATATCGATAAATAGGCCTGCAACAACGCTCACCGAATCTACGACAGGGANACCTCCAGAGCTCCTTGGCCTGGACGCCGACTTTGAAAGCGTGGTATCACTAGGGGAGCATTACAGGGTCCGCATGATTCGGATCCACAGTTGTATANGGATCCTNCCACAGCTCGCGCAGCTGGCAACCGCGCTTGCATGGGGTTCATTGTGCAGCCTTTCGCTCCAGATGATGTTGCATGTAGGGGAGGGTCCCTGGGACCACAGCCACATCCCCGCAGAGCATTTCTTCGCGGAGATCTGCCGCACAGCGCCGCGGCTCAAGTTCTTTGACCTCACNGCGGACATCCTGCCGGATGTCCCGGACAGTCCGACTTCAGGATTGCACCGAGTAGCCAATCGCTCGCATGTAGGTTTCTTTTCCATTGATCACTGAAGATATTCACTCACTGCTTTCCTCTCCTGCTTTAGGCTTATGCGGTAGCTTGGCCGCACTTGGCGCGCTTGGACGACTTGCGATNTCTGCGTCTGGAGTTTGGACCTTACACACCAGTCAGCGTCAATGNCGCCATGCACCTTCTGTCGAATCTGCCGCGCGTCAGATTTTTTGTCCTGGTGCGACATGCGGCCGTGGACGATATATGTCTGGAACGACCAGAAGCTATCACGGCTCACGCAGACGATGTCGTTGATGCCATTCAACTTAAGCTTAGCTCGGAGGAACTGGCACGGCGACTGGAATGGTACCAATTTGAGGGCTCGGACTCTCGATTGGAAGGTGTCNCAGACTGGTTGTCCTCCCTTTCGACTTTGGGCTATCCTTAGACTGAATGGATGCTACGGCCGTGCTATATGCAGCATTCAGTNTTGGTGGTATCTGTGGTTTCGAACAAGGAAGGANATAGAACGCTGTTCGAGTACATTCTGTCATATGTGCACATGTGGTTCGCCTTCGCAATGCGTCTAGCTTTTTTAAATCGTCGAAGTGGGTCTGCTCTCTCCTTAAATGAGATCCCTTCTATCGATATAGGATCATATTCATATGCCATGCTCGTCTATCTCGTGGAAATGGCTTCAAGACCCCAAGTTATCTTGCCTGTTCCGTAGAAGCTTCCAGAAGTGCTCATTATCGCTATGTGTTTGCTCGTGGGCAGGGCTGGTACCTCCCAGAGGCTGCTCACCCTTACTACACCCTGGCTCCCCAGTTCGAAATTGATTTCGCCGCCCCGGCGGGCCTCAACCCTCCCTTGGACCCTGGCAGCGCGGCCGTAAGTCTTTTTTCTCACATTCCTGAATTATTGCTCGCGGTCGATGTCGGCTTTAGATGTTCACGGAGGACGAAAGCGTGACCATCCTCAAGGACGAGAAGGTCAAGGGCCTGCTGGCAAATACCAAGCGCCTGAAGGACGTCAACGCGGACGACTATATCGCCATCTTCTATATTGGCGCCCACGGCCCCGTTATCGATCTCTCGGTCGACAAGGACAGCATCAAGCTCGATAGCAAGTTCTACCGCTCGGACAAGATCGTCTCTGCTTTTTGCCACGGCATCGCGTGCGTGTCTTCAGTGGCACTGAATACAGTTTCATGCAGACTCACCAAGGGAAATTCTGCAGCGCACTTGTTAGCGTGACGGGTGAGGACGGCAAGTCCATCTTCAACGGCAAGAACGTCACGGCGTTCGCGATCGCGGAAGAGCAGCAAGTCGGCAAGGTCGAGATGGGTGTCCCTTCACCACACGATCCAATCCACGGGCCATCTAACGCCTCACTCTTCCCTGCGAAGGCCGTTCCGTTCCAGAACGAGGAGCGTATGCAAGAGCTTGGCGGCACCTACGTGAAGGTCTCCGAAGCTTGGGCTGAAAGTCCCCTCCCGCTTTGCGATACCGTTCGCGCTTTAAAGTTCCATGCTGATGATAATCTACAGCCCAAGATATCCGTTTCCGGCACGCTATTGACGGGCCAGAACCCAGGCTCTGCTAAGCCCCTCGCAGATGAGCTCTTGAAAGTCCTGCAGAAGCTGTGATGTGTTCGCGCCGCCTGACGAGACAATTTATCATCGAAATGTATTCTTATCTTAAATAGCGCATGATCTGGAAATCCCAAATGACTTGTATGTCCTGTTCGATTGATACGCCCCGGGATCACGGTGATTTATCGAGCACGTACGGGGGCTGCGGGAGTCGGGAGCTCTGAAACCATGTCGGCGTAGTTTCAGAAGCTTGTGAATCTTCCTTCCTTCTCGAGTCGCCGTCACCGTGGGGAGCAAACGCTGCCAGTGGGGAGTGCGATCGCAGGTCTAGATCTTATCTTATCGTTAGTGCAATCTCTGATCTTATCTGACATTCACAAGCCGCCGGTGTGCTCTCGAGGTTCACCATCGCGATATGAATCTCCCGCCTACAAGGTACAGATTGCTTCGTCTTTCATAACTTATCAACTTTGTAGACAACGAGGTAGACATTCAGGGCAGTTGTACGGTATAGCCCATATATCAGAGTGAGTTCTTCTAGCGTTGAGTCATGTTGAAGGCGCTAGCTGACTACTACCCCGAGATACAGTCACACGAGCAGACGATTGTAATCCACTGTGTAAACAGCCCATATCGACCAAGTTCACCCACTATCGTCATGGCCGCTACGCCACTGTCCCAGTCACCATCGCCGTGCCCACTTCCTGTGCAGAACGCAGACGGCAGCATCCCGCCGCCAGAAGAGGGCGACAAGCCCTTGAAGACGCGCGTTATCCTGGTCGGTATCGGGTCAGTGGGCTCTCTTACACGATCAGCACAAAAAAAAAGACAATTGGTTGACGAGGGGCGGTTCATTTGACTGAATAGGGGCGCAACGTGTTCGGGAAAGACGACGCTCGCGAAGCACCTAAGAAACATCCTGCCCAACAGTTTTATTATCCACCAAGATGTAATCATGTCTCTAACTCTGTTTCAGTTCCTCTAACAACCGATTCCTTGAATAGGACTTTGCACCGGTATGTTTACCTCTGGCCGCCCACAACCCGCCTCTCACCAGCCTTACAGCCCCAAGAAACGCTCCCCGTCGTCATGGGATGGCAAGATTGGGACACCCCGCCAACGGCGATCGACTGGCCGCGCTTCCGCGCCTTCCTGCACACCGTGAAGACGACCGCATCGATCCCCGCGGATCACTCTTCTCATGACCACCTGAACGAGCAGAAGAAGGTGGACGTAGAAGACGCAGTCGCGCAGCGCTGGCAGCAGTATTTTGAGGAGGCAGAGGCGCGCGCCGAGGCGGAGGGCGCGCGCATCGTATGGGGCCTCGTGGATGGATTCTTGCTGTACTGGGATCCGGTGCGTGTTGCCTGATCGTCGGCGAGCTGGCCGGACTGATGGTGCTGCAGGAGGTCATCGCGGCGTTCGACGCGAAGTTCTTCCTCCGAGTGCCGTACGAGACGCTGGTGGAGCGGCGGGAGGCGCGACAGGGCTACTACACTGCAGGTAGGCTCGCCGCATCTTACGATCAGCACGCGAGCGCTCATTGTGACTCCGTATCCCTTCTTTGTGCTTGCACACTTTCCTGCTACGCCGCACGCATGGTTTACCTTGGAGAACAATTCAACAAAGAGGGTGCCCTTTGGCGCGATCCACCAAATTACTTCGAGAAGCTCGTATATCCCGCCTACGTAAAGGCACACAAGCACCTTTTTGAGGTTCGTGACGTCGCTGTTCAAATATGTCCACTGCATTTTGACGCGCTCTTAGAATGACGACATCGACCATGGTGTTTCGAACTTGCCCGGGCTGGAGGTGATCGATGCACTGGATCTCCCGATGAACGATATCGTGGATAGATGTTGTGGGCATCTCAAAGATACTTTGGCGGTGGCCGCCCCATGAGGTTGGTCTTGCGTGTGGCGATTTGATCGATAATAGACGGACCCAGTCATGGAAATTGAGCGCTATATCTTTGGATTTTGGGAAGCGGCATCTTTTGGCCTGCATGTTTCATTATACAGTACATGAGCGCTGCTGATCATCGTGTGATGCGGCCTTTTACCCCGTCGACTTGACTCTGCACCAAGCGGCATGCTGTTATGCGCGTGCTTCGACTGGTAGGAATATAACTTAGTAAGTCTTCCTGATCTTTACATCGCCACGGACTGACGTGTATTTAGCACCACAGCTAACACTTCGTATCTCAGCTTCCGCACAGCAACGCTTACGCCGTTCCTTCTCTGTTTCAATGCTTTCGGCCGCGATCATATGTAATATCTCCCCACAAACTCTCCAGGTTAAACCCTCCTTCTGCCCAGGTATATGGGCTACTATCCTGTCGTGATACCGAACGCGACCCCAATGGCACTTACACGTCCGACAATGGATCATTGCAGGCAAAGGACACGGCTGTGGTCGATTAACACAGGTCGTAAAGCATGCCTCGTGGGTTGCTCATCATATGTGTACCATACCTGGCTCGTGGAACATGGAATATCGGACTCCATTGCAATTTGAGTGATTTAGGACATTAACTATTGACTTCGGATGACTCACGTCTTGACATCACCGCAGGGCACAGGGCAACATGCCGACGCAGAGATGCGAGGCTAGTTACGAGCATCTGAACTTTAAAAATGCGCGCGAATGTGAGTCGAATACAACGGAGAAACCCACTTGGCGACAGGCGTGGTAATGAGCATCCACTTGCACGGCTTGACTGCCTGTCAATGCATACTTACGCTGTGTGCTATCGGCATTAGGGCCGAGGCCTGAGGCTGCCAGAAGCAGATGCAACTCGCTCACTGCTGTGCTGACTTTCGGGGCCTTCGCATCGAAGGATCAGTGGTCTGCAGCCGGCTAGAATCCTATCGCCTTGTGGACTGATGGAGAGGGCGGCCATACCTGTGAATGGCTGTCAACTCGATGCAAAAATAGCGCAGACCCGTACATCACTATGCGCACATGTACACGGCCAGCTCCGTCGAGTCGCATGACCGCAACAGGTGTCTTTTCGAACGCGTGAAGCTGTGCAATGCGGGCTGCGAAATGGAACGAAAGACCAAGTTAGACGGAGTTGCATGTGCCTTCATGATGGACGAACCAATCATATAGGCGACCATCGACCTGGAAGGCGTTTTCAGGGCATGTTACGAGACGGAAGCGATCGATCCTGTTGCAGGTGAGGGGGCCACGTTGACTCTGACGATGGCTGCTTTATGATGTTCTTCCTGGTCGAGATCCAGCACGCCAACACTGCTTATCGAAGACGACTTGGATACGGCGACGACGCAGCACAATAAAAGGAGGAATTGGGCCGAACAGGGAATTCCTGGCGAAAGCTGTAGCCTGGGAAACGAATTGACAGTAGGAAAGAGATCTGGAACGGGATCTGCAGAGTGTGGGGTAAGGTGTGGGGAAAGTCAAGTCCATTTTGATTTTGATAAACGGCCCCCGAAACACTCCTTACTTACCTGCAGACAACCGTCATGTTCTCGAGATCGATATCAACATCATATGCCCAGCTCCAACTCGACGTTCAGGCAATGAATGCTTCAAGTTCTCAAGATAAAGCGTGAGTGTCGCTTCTTGTAATTATGCCGATTGGCCGATTCGTCGTGTGAAAGAAAACCTCACGATACACAGGCTACTGTCGTTATTCCTGTCTCTATGTTCTGCCAGGGGAGAAGAAGTCAGCAGGTCACCAAATCAGCTTCTAGACGTACATGCGACGCGTATGTATCCGACAGATCTTCGATATCCAGGAAGACCGGATGAAGCCACGCTGAAAGAGTTTAGCTTGTAGATCAGACCGGCGGCGGCACCAGACCCTCTTCAATCGATGGCCAGGGATTACTTCCAAAAATTAGTCCCAGTCCCGCTGGGAAAGCGTCGCAAGGGATGGAGAAATGAATGTCACGACCAGCAGCGACCAGCCGGCCGGGGTCCCTCCATGGTTTCAATTACACAGCGCCAATCATTCACGCCTGTTCAGTAGGTAAGGCCGGTAAGGTCCTCGGCATAATGCCGAACCCGAGCGCGATCCAGGGTGGAGAGCGTTCCCCCTGTGGCCCCGTCTGTGCGAAATATAAGAATGCACGCCTGACCAGCCTTCTGCGCGCGCTGACGCTCTGATCTTCTGCCCTCCCCGCTCCTCGTATCTCCAAGCGCAGTTGACATGGCATTCGATCCACCCAGCACGCTCAAGCCCGCGGAGGTGGCGGTCGCCATGGTCGAGGCGGCGGTCATGAAGCACAACACGCGTTACGACAAGATATTCTTCAAAGCCGTGCGTGCTTTTTTTTGGCGCTGGGGTATGGGCGTGCTAATGCACCGGCGGGCGCAGTTCATGGCGGGCGTGATGCTCTCGTTCGGCGGGCTGCTGTCGGAGATTATCCAGGGCGGCGCCGCAGGCCTCAACGCGAGCAATCCGGGGATCGTCAAGGTGCTGGGCGGCTTCGTCTTCCCCGTGGGTTTGGTGATGTACGTGGCGCCCATTCGCGGCGGCGCTGGCACTGAGTACTGACGGGCGACGCGCGTAGGATCGTGCTGCAAGGCCAGGAACTGCTAACGAACAACATGATGGTGCGCCGCGCGCCCGCCGTGTGTCCTGCAGACTGACAGTTCTGTGACCGGTCAGGTGTTTCCCATGGCGTGCATCAAGGGCGCCGTCCCGTGGTGGGGCCTGCTTGTCAACTGGATAATCGGTGCGCCGCTTCATCTCCACTCTCCGAACGCGGCTTACGATGCGGGGCAGTCACCTTCGGGAACCTCGTCGGCTGCCTGTTCTTCGCTGCTATTCTCGTCAAATGTGCGTCCGTGTGGTCTTGGAGCTGACAGAATGGCATGGTGACGTCCAACAGACACCGGCATCATCTCGACCGCGCCGTACGACGCGTTCGCGGTGACATTTGCGATGTGGGTCGCACGCGCTCGACGTGGCACAGAATCCTGGCTGATGGTAAACTCTGTTATTCTTAGGCACAAGGCCAGCGACCCCGAGTGGCACCAGATCTTCTTGCGTGGGATCGGATGCAACTGGCTCGTGAGCATCGCGATATGGGTGCGTGTGCTGGCTCGCTGCGCTGTCTGCCCGTCTGACAAATCCGTAGCAAGCTGCAGGATCACGCGAGACGATTTCGAAGGTACGGAGCAGGTTCGTGTTCTATAAATGGTGAATCTGATCCGAGATTGGCTGCAGATCTTCGCGATTTGGATACCGATTTGGGTAGGGCAATCCTGGTCCAGATTATTTCCGTGTTTGCGCGTCGCTGATAGCACATCCTCAGATTTTCGTTTCGGCAGGATATGACCACGGTACGATCTTGCAGAGCAACGTGGCAGAAAATAGCAATCCTGACTGAGATGCTATTCAGTGGTCGCCAACATGTTCTCTGTTCCCCTCGGCATCATGTTCCATGCGGACGTGAGCATCCAGCATCTCCATGCACAGCATAGACTGACCTGTCCCAGCTGACCACCGCAGAATACATCCGGAAGTAAGCCACGCTCCAGCCAGCGCATCCTCCATCCTGACATGCCCGCCTCCAGATCTCTGATCGCAGCATACATCGGCAACATCGTCGGCGCGCTGTTCGTCGCGCTCCCCGCCGTCTACTTCTATCTCGATGACTGGCGCGCGGCCGGGCTCGCAGACGCCGAGGCCGGCGAGGCGTTCTCGAACATGGAGGTCGAGCGCGTGAAGGTGTCCGAGGTGCGGTCGCAGACCAGCGACAACGGCAAGAGCAGCGATAATGGCAAGCGGGAAGATTAATTGTTACTTTGCCCGTAGACATGTGCCTTCGCAATGGATACCCTGGAAGGATTTCTGTAATTTGAGTTTGCAAGTAATGTGTATGATCCCACGCTTCGGTCTTCCGGCAGTTGGTCCAGACGTAGCTTGCGCTCAGACAGAGCATGGAGCTGAGTGTCGATTGGGCGACCTCCCGCACTATCGCATCTGAAGTGACGGTAGATGCACTGTGCGCGGTATTTGGAATCCAGTGTACAATTTTATGTAGACGTCAAAGTTGTCTAGAATGAATGGGATCAATGCAGAGCGCAGTAAAACGGAGGGACGGAGGCCCAGGGAAAGGATTCAACATCTGGAACCGTCGACTGGAGGACAAACAACTTGGGCCATCTTGCATACGTCTGCGGGAGATCATCAAAATTTTGGATTAAGACTACACGGGGTAACACAGCGTTCATGCTGGTTCTACGCCTCGCTGCGGACACATTACTTCTTCAGAGTCTTCAGCAGCTCCTCACCGAGAGGCTTCGCAGACGCCGGGTTCTGGCCCGTCAACAGTGTGCCGTCATGGCATATTTTGACCTATAGATGCATCGCGAGACGTCAACTGGACTCGAGGAAGAAGGCGCGACGAGACGAGACGTACACCCCAGTGCTCGGCGGCCTTCACGTACTTCCCGCCACGCTCCTTAATACGCTCTTCGATTTGGAACGGGACGGACTTAAAGAAGACACAAAGGCGTCAGATGCTGGGGCAGCAAAATGCAGTCGAAGGGATGCTCACCTCAACTTTGCCGACTTCCTGTTCTTCCACGAGCGAGAACGCAGTCGCGGTCTTGCCGTCGAAGATGGACTTGCCGTCCGCGCCCGTCACGTTCACCAGCGCGCTATGCACGGTCCATCGATGAGCTCGACACATGAATCCAATTCGCGGTTGAAACTCACGCAGGTCCGTGGCAAACAGCAGCGACGACCTTGCCTGAGCGGTAGAACTTGTTCGCGACCTGGAGGTTGTCGTCGTCGAACGGGAGGTCGATGACGGGCCCATGTCCACCGACGTAGAAGATGGCCGTGTAGTCGTCCGCGTTGACCGTGCTCAGGGGTTTGGCGTTCGCCAACAGGGTCCTCACCTTCCCGTCTTGGAGGAAGCCGACGCTTTCGTCGTCTTTGAATTGCTAAGCATACATCACGTATAAATAATAGATAGGAAGACTGTGGAATCTTTGGGACGTACCTCAACACTGGTGGGGTCCACAGGCGGGTTGGGACCCAGAGGTGAGGCGAATTCGATCTGGAAGTGGGGGGCCAGGACATAGTATGGGTGAGCAGCCTCTGGGAGATACCAGCCCTGCGCGCAATGAGCACTTCCAGCGGATATTATGAATTAGAGAACAGACACACGGTAGCACCGCCTTTGAGATCCATGTTGCAGGATGTCAGGACGAACAGGATACGCTGGGAAGACATGTTGCTTTGGGTGCTAGCTGTTTAATTTATGCGAAGCAACGTGGGTACTTTCACGAGAAACGCGATCCACCATTCGCGTCCTGCTTTTATACCTGCGATGGCATAGGAGCGTCGAGCGGATACGCCCGGGCGGCAGTGACGTATGTCTTTACGCATGGAATGGCATCGAACAGCAAGGAAAAGCTCGATCTGTTGACCCGAGTGTAGTCTGGATTCCGGGGACCGCTGACTTCAGTTCCGTCAAGTAACCGGTGCTTGAAGTTTGAAGCTTGAAGCCTGAGGAGGTGAAAAACCAATTGCCCGATCTTCCACACTTGAGACGCCGGCCAGCAAACGGACTGCTTAATAGCTCTTCTCGCCCGTGTTCCCTGTTTTAGGCAGTTCATATTCTACTGCAAGTCGTAGTATAGGACCGTGATCTACGTCGAGCAGGTGCCGCACATGATCTGGTGTGTTCCTAGTACGCGACGAGAATATCCATCCTTTGGCCTAGAACAGTAGGCACAACCTAAAGAAGTGGTTCGAGAAGGACTGTAGCTGCCTCGAGGCGCTTGCTTCCGTAGACACCTGTAAGGAAGCCAATTTCCAACCATGGGGCGACCTGAATGACATGGGTACAAAGTTTGTTCATTGTCCTATAAGGTGTCGAATACCACAAAGGACGCATGGCATGGCGAATGAGATAATTCATATATGCGGTCAGCCAGGGATATGAGTCGTTGTTCTGGCCACTCACCAAGTAGAGTATCTCATCTCTGAGCAAACCCATAAGAAAATCATGTACCTTTCGTAGTCTCAGACGCCGTATCGGGGGCAGGAGCTAGCTCAGCAGCGACTGTCATGAACCTATGTATACTTTAGCTTTCCTTCGCGAACTTGTAGATGATCAATAGTTACTGTGCAGCATGAGAGCCTGCAAGGGTGCGCATGGAATCCAGGTCAACCTGCAGCTGCTCGAACAGGTCCGCTGTCTGTCCAACCGCTCTCGACAGTCTCGTGAGGCTGTTCGCAAGATGGGCATAGTTCCGCTCCTTCGCTTGGGTAGCCGTTGTAGTCTGTGATTGGGCGTTCATGGTTCGAGTGCGACGAGAATAAGTATGCGGTCGTTGGAAGAAATCCTGTATAGCCCCTGCCATTCAGAAGTGATTGAGCCAAAAGCCCAAGATAATAGTCTCTTTTGTCTTACCGTTGACAACGGACTGTGATTCGGATGAGTAAAGCGCTGTTGCTGAGGTCAAAGCGCTGCAGCTACTAGTTGTGGCGATGGGGGTATAATAATAAGTGTCGTCGTTGGCTCCACCGTCGAGTCGACGTCGACATCAGTCATCCGCGAGCTTGCCAAATCGGTCCACAACATCCACCCCGGTGCCGCGTCCCCAAACGCTCCGTCTCCGGAACGTCCACAACTCATTTCCCAACGTCTATCTCTATACCTTGTTCGAGGGTGTTGTACAATCTTCAAGAGTACTATGATCCTTATCCTGTTGTAAAGCGTCCTTTTCTGCATATTTTCTGGCCACATGGAGCCCAATCAAGCTACCACGAAGAACGACGAAGAGCGCGCCCGCCGGTTGAAGCGCGCCCAGCTCAAGGAGCTCAATGTGAATCGTGTAGGCACAGGTGAGTACCTTAGAAGACGGATCTGTTCATTTCTGACATTTGTACAGAGCCGAACAAGGCGGTGGACTCGTCACTGAAACGCCACACCGCGCTCATCAAGCGTATACGCCAGTCGATCGGCGTGGAGAACCGCGATACGATTCTCAAGGACATCGATACCCTCAGCCTCGAGAAGTACATTGACGAAATTGCGGGTGCCATTCCTGAGGGCATCGTCCGGTGCAAGCTCGAGAAAGATGTCTGGAGTGCTGCCGAGGTGCGTCTTCATGTCCAGATAGTCTCCCGCTTCCTTACTCATATCGTATATGCGCGTGCACAGGTCATATCTGCGCTTCATAGACGTTTTCCAAAGACGTTCACGCCAGCTGTACTGTCGCATCTATCACATGCCCTAGCCCCGCCCGCCCGAACCGCCCTTGCGAATATAGCACAAGAGCAGAGGGACAAGGAGGAATCTGCGCGGGTTGCCAGACAGCGTCCGGTGCTGCGTGTGTGCTCAGAACTCGCGTTGGTGGGGATCATCAGAGACGCTCCCAACAGAAGTGGAGGGGAGTGGATCATGAAGGCGCTGAGAGAGCTTGTGCGTTTTCTGCATTCATGCGCATATATTGGTTTCGGATGACTTACGTCTATGCCATAGCTGTCTGGCGATCCGAGTCTTTCGTCTTTGCCTCTCCTGACGACGTTCTTGAAGTCGTTCGCGCGTCCGTTCTTGGGACTTACGCCTCCACCTTCATCCAAGCAAGTTTCTGCTACTGCTGAGCCCGGCAAGCTGTCCGGGGAGACCACGGCGACGACTGAGAAGGAGAACGGTATCTTGGAGCCCGCAATTTCGGAGGAGGAAGAGCTCGTAGAGAAGGACATTCGGGATCGGTTCAAGAAGATGTGCGAGGGATACTTTGATAACGTGGCGAAGAAGCTGGCTATTGAGCACAAGGTATGTGAACTGCTCATATGTCGACGTTATCACGCTAAATGTGGGATTGCAGCGCCTACAAGACCAAGACCGGCGCAATCATGAAGCATACATCCGGTCTGGAGAGATATTCGAAGACCGTCAGCAGGCGTATGAGAAGATGACGAAGAGTTACGAGAAGCTGCTCGCAAGTTGTCAGACGTGCGTTGTGTCCTGATTTCCTTCATGCATTGTCACTCAATTCTTGCACTACAGCCTATCCGAGCTGCTCTATGTGCCCATGCCCAAACTCCCCAAGGATTCTCAAACCACCAATTCGATCCAAATTGGCAGTATTGCCAGTTCACTACTCACGGATGAAATCGAAGACGTGGCTCTTGCTACATCTGGCGGCAAATGGGAGGACGATGAGGAACGCAGGTTCTTTGAAGAAATCCAGGATTTGCGGGAAGTCGTGCCCAAGAGCATACTTGGCGTGGAAGAAACGAAAGAGGAGAAGAATGAAGAGGATGTGGAGAAGGAACGCTTGGCAGAAGAAGAAGAGATGAAGAAGCTCCAAGAAGAACTCGCGGGCTTAAATATTTCGGCGCAGGGCGAGGATCGCAGGGCTGAGAAGGCATCAGAAGGAGAGGATTCCGATGAAGATGACGACGGGTGAGTGGCGAGCATTGGTGAGAGAGAGAAACTGCTGACCTGGTTGCAGGGCTGAGACTCCCACCCCGTCCACTCCCAAGGAAACTTCACCGCCCGCGACACCGAACATGGCGCCTCAAGGCCCTTCTCAGCTTCTGACCGCGCTTCTGGCCCGTCTTCCGGATTGCACCAATCGTTCCCTCATTGATCAAGCTGCCGTCGATTTTGCATTCTTGAACTCTAAAGCAGCGCGAAAGAGGCTCGTGAAGGTCAGTATCTCGTCCTTATTGAAGTTATCTGTACTAATCGTGTTTTCGTTCCTTGGTTAGTTCTTAACCCAAGTACCAAAGAACCGCACGGATTTGCTGCCCCATTATTCGAGATTGGTGACTACGCTCAACAAATATATGCCCGATATCGGCAAGGATTTGGTTGACCATGTGCGTCTGAATGTGAGGATGCGCTAATTTCAGTGCTAACTCGTGAGTCAGCTGGATGAGGAATTCAGGTACTTGCAGCGGAAGAAGAATGTTGTAAAGGAACTAGAATCCGTCAGATTGAAGGTGCGGTAAATCACTTGGCGCAGACACATATATTCATACTTTGATGATTTGCACAGAACACTGCTTGGCTATCCAATTTGACCAAGTTCAAGGTTGTGCCGCCTCACTTGATCCTGCATATGTTCAAAGTCTGCCTGGACGACTTCTCCGGCACGAACATCGACAATATTACATGGCTTCTTGAGGGTTGTGGTCGGTTCTTGTTGAGGAATGATGAAACAAAGCAGCGCTTTGCGGCGATGGTAAGTGATTGCTATGAACTTTATCGCATTTTCTAAGCTTATCTTATATTGGTAGTTGGAGTTGATGAAGCGCAAGCAAAGCATGCAGCACTTCGATCAGCGGCAGCAGTTGATGCTCGAGAATGCTTATTACCAGGTGAGTTTGGCACGAATACACTGGTTTTACCTTTTCAACTCACACGTTGGTAGGCCAACCCACCTGAGCGTGCACCCCGTCAAGAGAAAGAGCGCAGCCCAATCGAGCTCTTCGTACGCCACCTGATATACGACGTCCTCGCCAAGAAGACCATCGACAAAGTCCTGAAGCTCCTGCGCAAACTTGATTGGGATGACCCTTCGATTGTCCGCATCTTGCACAAAGTCTTCACGAAGCCGTACAAGCTCCGATATAGCAACGTCGCGCTGCTTGCCATGCTCACATACGACCTGCAGCGGTACCATCCTGATTTCGCCATCTCTGTCGTGGATCAGATCTTTGAGGACGTGCGCCGCGGTCTTGAACAAAACGTATATAGCACGAATCAGCGTCGGGTCGCGACGATCAAGTACCTCGGCGAGCTGTATATTTACAGGTTGATCAGTTCGACGCTGGTGTTTGATACACTGTGGTCACTGGTCACGTTTGGACACCGTGAGTCTTCCCGTATTCTGTGCATGTGATGAGCACATAAGCTAAACTGAATCCGACTTGCAGCTGAGGGTCATCCGTTGCCGCGCTTCCCGTGCCCTGTCGACATGCCTGATGATTTCTTCCGCGTCCGCTTGGTCTGTGTGCTGCTCGACACATGCGGCATGTGTTTTGATCGTGGGTCGCAAAAGAAGAAACTCGACGCTTTCTTGACCTTCTTCCAAGTAGGCCGTGTTTCTTTTATTTCAAACGTTGTACTAAACAGTTTTCTTCCTAGTATTATGTACTCTGCAAGGAGCCGATACCTATGGATGTCGAGTTCATGCTGACCGACTCAGTCGAAGTAAGTCTTGTGTTTGGTTTGACGATCACTACTTACACCTCTGGGTGAAACCTACAGGCGGTGAGACCGAAGACTGTGATGTATAAGAGTACGGAAGAAGCAGCAGCTGCCGTCGATGAGATGTTTGCTGCTGCGTATCAGAGTGCTGGCAGTAAGCCAAGTTTCTTTCATGACCCGTAGTCTTTTCTAACTCGATTCAATCAGTTGCGACTGGTGACGATAGTGGAGAAGAAAGCGGCGACGAGGACGACAGACCTGCTGACGAGGAAGAAGACGGGGAAGACGATGGCGACGAGTCTGTTGTAAGTGCTGGTAATCTGACGACTGTCGTGGAGGCGAGATGCTGAATTATGTGGGTAGGCTGAGGATCGCGAACCTTCACCTGAGCCGGACATTGTTGTCACGTCCGTCCAAGAGAACCTCGGTCCATCCGAGGAGGCCGAAGCCGAATTCGCCAAGGAGCTCGCGAGACTGGTGACAGACGCATCGGCGGAGTCCCGCAAAGTCGATAGACGTACAGCTCAAACTTTGTGGGAATCCTCTGTGCTGCCTTCTGTAGCGCGTCGTAAACGGGCAGAGGAGGAAGAGGAGGATGGTGTGCCAGCTGCTGCATCGGGTCCTAGTATCATGAACTTCACCATGATCACCAAGCGGGGCAACAGACAGCAAGTAAGTGCATTCTGTTTAAAAATCTTTGTCGGGCTGACATTCCTTCACACAGGCTCGACAATTGGCCATCCCTGCCGAGTCCGCGCTCGCAATCCAGACCCGGACTGCCCAGTTGCAAGATAAGGTAGAGCAGCAACAACTCAAGCGCCTGGTTCTCGACTATGAGCAACGCGAAGAGGCCGAAGAACTTAAAGGCAATTGACCACTCTAGTTCCCTCCCCTCGCTTGACACTAACCTTATCTTCATTTAGCTCTGGAGAACAAGAACCGCGCCATCAAGATCCGTCTCGTCGGATAGCATGCAATTCCGTGTGCTGCGCTACATTCACGCCAGCAGCGCTCCCTCATGAATTCTCCTTGGTCGAAGCCTTTCTTTCTCGCACCCTCGTCTCGTCTCGGGTTCGGTGCTCCTTCGGCTGGTCTACGAATGAGCTACTGTCCGTAGATCCGCACGGGGCACGTCCTCGACCCGCCGTGGTCTCCGGACCAGCCTGCAGCCCATAGCGCAATCGTGCTGGCGTGCATGTCCCTCGGCGTACGCTTCCTGATTCCGATTTCATTCGCACTAGACGCCTGACATATAGAATCGTACAGGAGCTCGCTTTTGCTGCTGCTGCCTGCCAGTCACGGTCCACGGCGGGCCCGAGTCCTGTGGCTTTTGCCATGTAGTTGTTGTATTTTGATGTTTTGAACGCTGCAAATCCTCGTTTGTATTCTCGACCGCATAGATTGTTGTCGCGCTATGAATGTAATCATACTTTCTCGAAACAGACATATCGAGCGACAAGGAGCCCTCAACAGTACGTGATAGGTCGTATAGCTCGGAATTCGTTACATGTATGTTTGGAGGCTGATCAATCCTTGATCTTCAGCACCCCGACAGAATAACAGCACTGCTATGACTGACCTTTCTCGCATTGGTGTATCAATCCCCATCCGGTTTCCATGTCGTCATGTGTTCTCGCAGATTCAGTCTCTCGCCATCCACGATTAACGATCCATCGCCTTCATGATGAAACGTCTTCTTCTCTTCTCTATCTTCGTTCACCCATGCGCACACAACTTCCAAGACCCACAAGGCATACTTCCCGACCATCCTGCGGTCCTTCACTTTGCATTCGAAGTTCGCCAGGCACTCCTTAACGAGCGGGGCGCGCACTTCCTCTCCCTGTAACGCCGTGAAGCCGAACTGGGACCACTTGTCGACCTTGTCGCCATTGCAGTTCCCGATATCAATGACCTTCTCCGCAAGGTCGACGCCCGGGACTGCGATGACGCATTCGCTTGTCTCTTTCAACGCGTGGAAGCTATAGTTCCAGGGCCCGATTCTCGCGCCAATGAGCGGCGGGTCCTCGTGCTGTACACACATGTGGAAGCCCATCGCCATGAGGTTTGGGCGCGTTGCGGCTTTGCCGCGTGTGGAGACGAGGACGACGGGGCCGGGCTCGATGTAGCGGTGCGTCTTGGTGATGTCATAGGGTTTGAGAGGCGAGCGGTCTACAGCCTCGGAAGGTGAGGATGGGGATTCTACTGCTACCTCCTCTTCTGCAGTAACTTTGGTTCGCTTCCGTGGGGGCATGGCTAGTGCCTGTCAATCGTTTCCGTGAAATTTAGCAGCGAGGTGAAATCCGCGGTGAATTGAAGTGATCATACAGGGGTCTGTACTTGCGGGGTATTTTGATTAGCGTCGTCTCCGCTGCTGATAAATTATGAATGTGGAAAGTCTCAGTGCACATGTTATGATGATTAGTTACCTTATTCTTTGAAGATTTGATTTTGAGATGGACGAGACAGAGAATGGTCGTGAACTCGAATCGGAAGACCTACTGAAGACCTTCAGGGCGGCGACAAGATCTGAGTTCGGCGATACCCGATACACGTACTGTCGTCTGCCTCCGTGCTGCGTGCTACACGCGTGTAGTCAGTGTGTAGTCTGCAGGTCAAACCTTTCCTCAACCCCGCATATCTACAGATCTGGTGTACGTGAGTATTTCTCTCTTTCAACTCTTCGAACAAGATTTCAAGCTAAAACTAATTTGCCAAGCACATACTGTGTCCTTGCCCTGTCGCGATTTCGAGCAAAACGATATCGCCTGTTTGACTGATCATGAATCAGGACGATTGGCCGCGGTGAGTATATTTAATTTGATCAGCGATATGCACTAGGACTTATTTACGAAAACTTACGCGGAAGCTTCTGGGATTCTATTTCTGAGATGAGGCTGCGAGCCATCATGAATGGCATTTCAGTTCCAGGCCTAGTGTCGGAAGCAGCAGACAATATGCGTCAACAAATAGATGGAGAAATGGCGGCCATCTTACATGCACTACTGCCGTACCGACTGGCAAGAAATACGCTTTCCCCGATATCGCGCCTACCGCCTGAAGTACTCTGCAAAGTTTTTGCGCATGCGGCTTCGGCGGATCCGCCCTCGCGAACGCAGGTTCAACTTCACACAGAACTTGGATGGATCAAAGTGACACACGTCTGTCACCGTTGGAGAGAGCTGGCTCTTGCAGAACCCTCCCTGTGGGCTGACGTCCCTAACGTCTCATTGGAGTGGATGAGGGAAATGCTCCTACGTCTGGCAGGGAAGACCGTACCGATCTGCCTCACGATAGGACATGAAGGATCCAAAGCTGCACGTATCTCGGACATGTTATTGGACCCGCTCAAGGCATGCTTATCGCAACTGAGAAACCTTGTCCTTCTCGGCACCGACGAGGTCGTTTCATCGTTTTTAAAGTCAATCAATAACTTGCAATCATCTTTGACATTGGAGTCTATCCAGTTCGCCTCATGTAACACGGGCCCGAGTCTGGGTTTGATGACGAGCGCCTCTCGTATTCTCCAGATGACGAACCTTCAAACATTACGTCGGCTTGCTATCCACGACGACATATTACTGCATGATGTTCCCCAGCTCCCTAATCTCAGAGACTTCGAATTGGTGCAGTCACTGAACGTTCACCGTTCGAATGACCCATCCAGCAAATACAGGCTCCTCCGTACCCTATTCCACATGCCCCGTCTGGAGACACTTATTATCAAGACCACGCCGGTCTTAGATGAAGCACTCCTTCATGATAACGGCGGCACGGAGTCGGATCGTCCTCCCAACGTCTCTTTGACACATCTAAGAAATTTACTTGCAATAACCTATAGTACGGGAGGCCTTGTAGCATTGATGGGCAACATTTCATTATCCCGAGCCACCACTGTATCATGGGGAATCAGACTCGTCAACAATTCAGATCGCGATCGTTACTTCAACAGAGAGGACAACCCTGTCTTTAACTGGCTGCGCCCTCTTACCAGCAATACCGGAATATCTGAGTCCCCCGAACCGCTGCGAGCGATATCAATATCCTTGTCCGGTGATACACGTTGGACCATTCTCCGTTTGAAAGGGAGGGCAACAGTCGACCAGAGCGGGCCTCCGAAAATTACCATCGAACTTAGTGGTGAGGGTTCCCATATACGAGCCCTGTGGCCTCTCGTGGTTGGAAAATTCTGTCAAGTTCTCCAAGCCGAGGACGTGCGTTCTTTGGCATTGCTATGTGTTCTCGAAGATACCATCCAATTCCACCAAAGCCTGTACAATCTCATGTCTAATGTAACCGAGCTCACCTTCGGGAACAAGCAAACTCCTCGTGCATGTCAACTCCAGGCCCTGACTTCACGAAGCCTGGAGATTGGTTCGGAAATCCCTATGCCAAAGTTACAAAAAATATCGATGAGGAGAGATACGCTTGATAGCATCGCGAAAGATGGAGAAGAGGAGTCGTGTCTCGATTTATTGAAGTCGATACTGGAGGACCGCCGAAAGCACCCAGGATCACCTCGCCCCGAGCTAAATTTGTTACGTTGCGGTGGCCAGCCATGGATTACTGGTCGATCATTGGCCGATGCGGGACTGGTCTCTGGAATCAGATATTGGTATCGAAAAGGTTCGATTTGAATCCTTAACAGAATGTTACCACAAGTACGCTACACTAGACGCAGTGTACTCTTATGCGCATTATCTAGTTCACATGATAATTGGCTTCGGGAGATTGTGATGTAGAATCTGAACCTCAGTCCACTTGAACGAGCATGGAGTATCCAGCCGTTTACAAATCGATAGGCCTTCCCGAGCAAAATGATGTAAACATCGTTTTTGAGTCGGCGAACGTCGGAAACCGCTTACGACTCTGCGGCACCGCGCCAGACCTCCTGCCGTGCGTGTGCGCGATCGTGCTTGCGTATGCCCGCCTGCTCGCACCGGCCCTTCGCCCAGGCCTCTTGCTGCAGCGCGAAGCGCACCTCGATGCAGGAGGTGTATCATGCCTTTTCCTTGCTCTCCACCATCGACCCGAGTTCGTAACCATCCGTCTAAACAGACTTCCTGGGCCCACCCCACCAGCACCAATCTCTAAACCTCATGATCAGCCAAGACGTCGGTTGAGGAATAGGCAGACGACGGTGAGCTCAATTGCCTCGGGACCCCTCGTTGAACTCATATGTGATGTGTGGCAGACGACTTTGAACGCCTTCACGTAACGGAAGAGCGGGGCTGATGGTTCGTGAGCAGGGACAATCTCCACACCAGGGAGTAATGTTAGTACATCGGGTAACCCAGCAGGAGGTGGGAAGTCAGATACGTACGGAAAGGACATGTTGACAACCATTCTGGCTGCTGCGATGTCTGCATTTATGCAGTGGTCATGAATCGAAGCTATTCAATGTCGTCGTTGTTTCACAAGTCAGAAACACCCCTCCCGCTATAAAAAAAATTGCCTCACTAGGACCCACAGATGATACGTTGGTGCTGCCAGTCTTTGCGATGCGCTACAACCCGTCGCCCTGTGGTGAGCGCGCAGTGCCGGTGACCCGCCTGCCGCGGGTTGGCCGTCTCATCGACAGTGTCCAATAGACATCTGTAGTAGCTCGCTGTCCTTCCAGACAGTTCTGAGCCGCAAGTGGTCCTTGAGTTTCTATGAGTCGAGGGCATGCACGAAGTCAATATTGATGTTGGCTTCACAGTGGGCATGCGGGGTTCAGGGTGGCGCCCGCCACCGGCCTCCATACTCCGATGAATCACCGTTTGCGGCTTCAATAAGTTACGTACGCATGTACGTACCGTTATGTAACAGTATCAATACAAGACACGGCGGAGCTGGCGCTCCGCCAGTCTTGTTGAAAGTTAAAATCCATGCTCAAGCGCTCATGGTCCATTTGGCCAAACGTTATGAGGCCAAATGTCATGAACCGTCATATTCGACGGAAGGTATTACAGATAACAGTATGAACATGGATAAGAGCCATAAACTGCTACAAAAATATGCCGACTCCATGATGTACATATACAACTGTGCCTTCCGGCACAGGCTGGCTAGATGCCAACGCATAGACTCGCAAAGTGGCATAAGTCCATGAAAGTGTCGTTACTGGCAGACAGGTGAAATTGCAACCTATACAGATAGAAAACATACCAGCACTGTTTGAGCTGGCTCAAACCATCATGCGCAGCACGTCAACCGCGACGGTCGTGTCCCGCAAATACACCATCATCACCATGTGTATCACGACCGCGGAGATGGGGTACGTCATCGGCGCCATGCTCAGGCGGACGCTACCTGACGAGTAAAGCACATTGGGCATGCGTGCACGATCGCGCTATATCTCGGTCAGAAGCGCGAAAGAAAGCAGGAGATGGCAGAACACACATGATGTAGTACTTCGCAGTGTAGTCCACCACGTCGCTGTCGTTCTTCGCGTTCAGGAAGAGGATCTTCGCGTTCAGCGTGGCCGACCGCGCGAGGGCGCCCGCGATGCGACGCAGCGCGAGACCCGGTTTGGGCACGCTGAGTGGGATGGGGTGAGACATCTTGCACTACTCGACGACGTGCACGCCGTTCGCGAGCTCGGCAGTCACAAAGCAAAGATAGAAATACGGTCGCACCTCCCATTCATAAATGAAGAACACCCTACAGTTTTGCATCACGAGAAGATTAGCACAGAAGAAGGATGCGACGGCGCACCTCGCACGGCCTCTTTCCGGTCGGAGGGGATGCCCGCCAAGAGCGCATTGCGCCTCTCGACGATCACGCACCAATGCGTTGCGCACAGCCTGTCCAGATGTCACACGCAGGTGCCAGGAACGCATAGGCTGTCGAGCGGTGACAATCTCGACAAATGATCGCATTAGGACAACAGGACAGCGAGTATGCACACGAGGCGAAACTCATGGCCCTCGGAGAAGAGCGCGATGACCTACGATAGACAGTGCCTGAAAACGCCCTCCTGATCAGAATCGAGATCAGACAGTAAGAAAACAAACAAACAAACTCTGTTATAATTGAATGAAGGGCCACGGTCGGCAACAGGGCATGAAAGCGAAATGCGTACCGAATCGTAGATTGAAGGTTACGAACCAAAACATGCGCAACCGAGATGGTGCGCAAGACGAGGGCGATGCGATGCGATGCTGTTGCCGATTCCCTTTGTCGCTGAATATTCGACAACAGGAGTGCACCTGCAGGCGCCCATGATGACGTTTGATGCTTCATGGACAGCGCGACATCTCGATTACAGCACTGACCTAACGGCGGGTCATCGGCCCATATGATTATACGTTTTTGCCATCATCATTTTTTTCCGGATCCAGCACCCTAAGTTTTGCTGCTTTCTTGACGAGCCACTCCGTCTCGTCGGACATGATATTGACGTCGGATGCCAGCGGCCTGTCGGACCTCGTGGTGCCATCCCCTGGAGTCTGGACGAGCAGCTGATGTTCTCGCCCCGGTTTTCTCAGACAAAGGATTCGGAATCGCGTTGGGCGGGAATCGATGGCCCGATGTGACGCACTGTGACTTAAGCGAAGTTTCCTTCCGCTTGACATGCCTGTCGGCGAGAGCCGAGTATCGGCGCTTCAGCTAGGCACCGTGCACCAACTTGCACCGTGCACCGGGGAACCTTGCTTTTCGACGAGTCGATGTGTTTTGTAAGTCATTGGCAAAGTTACACGAGCCACAAAACTTCTCCGCAGCAACATACAATGGGCGATAGGCATACAGCATGCAGACAGTAGACGACGGGGGAAGTACAGAAGGCCCCGATAGATATCCCTCGCAGTGATGCCCTGAGCAACACTCGGTTGGCTAACATCTGAACCCAGCTCACACGAAATAGCAAAAAAAAAAGTCTTGCATACTGTGATAGTGCGACAAAGTGAGAACAAAAACAGACAAATCAAGTGAGCAACACCAGTACTAAGCCAAGATACCAAGAAAACTATGCGTTACCACCTGAGCATTGTCTCTACTGCTCACTCAGCTCGCCATTCTCGCCATGGGCACCGCTGTTCACGACAGCGGCCAGCTCCTCAGTCTCCTCCTGGATTATCTCCAGGCCCCACAGCGTCAAGACGATGCCAGGACCTTGAAGCCCGTTTTCTTCCACCTCGCCCTCCTCACCGTCTCCACCGTCGTCCATGAACGCGGCAAGCTCTTCCTCCGTCTCCTCCTGGATCACCTCAAGGCCCCAAGACGTCAGAGTCACGCCAGGTTCCTCTTCCACCTCTCCCTCTGCTTCGTTGTTCTCGCCGTCTCCGATGATCATGACGACGGCCGCCTCCAGCCAGTCCCCATCGTCAATGTGCTCTCCGTTCTCCAAGACGGCTTGTTCATCGCGCCGGCCAAGTCCTCCGCATCGACCGAGTGATCTGCGATCCTGTCGAGTTCAGCATTGGGTATTTCTAAGACACCATACACAACATAGTCTGGCAGCTCACCCCTGCCCTCGTCAGCATCTCCGTCAGCACCAGCTCGAGCACGCACGGAAAATGAATGCACAATGCTTCGAACACGCCTGCAAATACTGAAACTATCTGCGGGCTTACGACGTCGAACATGCTTGACCATTCCGTGCTCTTGTCGTCCAGGCGCGTCCACTTGATACCCAGACGTCAGGTCAAGGACGCTAGGATTGAGCGAAGGGAAAAGAGACACATGATTTGGAGTGTGTGGAGGATGAGGGTGGAAGAAGAGGCAGATATGTTGCTGTGGTAGGAAGTAGCAGCGTGGTTAAAGTCGAAAGCGCCCGACACGGGCTTTTGAATGCGACTAAGCACACAACGCCAAATGAGCACGTACGAACAACGCAGCTTATACGACTATCCTCAAATGTTCATTGCCCTCTCTCGTGGACATCTTCGTTGCAATTGTCAACGCATCTCGTGCACGGCAGGTGCCGTACTCGGTGTGCGTCGTGTTGTCCTTGGCATACCCATCTTCCCCTGCTGTGTGTTCCTGCCTATGCGGCCTTCCCTAGGATTATGCGGGCGCATTCTCCGGGTCTTCTAGGGCATCAAGCTCGTCCTCCGGCTCGCTGCGCTTCACGTCCCTCGCCCGAGAATCTGTCTTTGCCGCCTTCTTCGTATCCGGCTAGAGCGAGTCCAGATATACCTCTCCCTCTGCCGCCGCTTGGGCACGGCGCCCGCCATCGCCTGGTGCTCGTGCTCCATTCATGCCAATTTTTGACCCTGATCGGCCCTGCAGCATGCTGGAAGACACTGATGAACATGTCATGAGGGCCGGTGGACACTCAGTCACGATGTGCTCTACGACGCGCAACCAGCACGACGGCCTTCGCTGGCTTGAGGTCCGACGCACAAGACGCGCCGATTGTCACCTTGAACGTGTTGAGTCCGGCCTCTGTACCTTGCTCGGCCATTTGCATGCACGTAATGCCGCTGTCAAACGTTGTCTCCAACAGCACGCTGGGCAAATTGAGCCTCGACGAGCGAATTGAACCTCGACGAGCGTGTCCTCGCTCCAGCCCTGCTTTTTGGATGGGCGCCGATGCACGGCCCTCACGTGCATGATTCTCAGCCAATGCAGCACCCTGAAGAATGCTTCTCGGCTGTGCACCGCATCGTGGGGAACTGTCGCTCTCCTTTTTCCATCCCGCCCGTGGTTTCCTCGGCACAGAGTTCGGTCTTCAAAGGTTTGAGGTCGACGAGGGAGACGGTATGCATCTGGAGCATCGTCCTCGTAATATGGGTGGACGCTCAGGATCTCGTAGCTCAGGACTGTATGGGTGCCATAGCGGAAGCGGTCAGTCATGAATGCTTGTCAGCAGATGAGGACTCACGACATGCTCTTCGCCCTCAAGCGCTGCTCGTGCAGTGCTGGTCGCATGTACTGCAGCAGCCGTGTGGCAGCAGGCAGCGGGTCATGGCTCTTCTTGATTTCGAAGAGCATCTGCATCATGCACTACCGCACGTGCGTCTTCGTGAACGTTGGGACGACATCGCATCGCATGCCGACCATGGTTACATACGGGCGGCGTCTCGCGCGAAGGCGAATCCGATTCACAAAGACACAGGACACGAGAGCCCGAGTATCTAAAGTTCAGCGATGCGGAAGCCTGTAGAAGACGTAGATAAGGACGAGATGAACAGATGGATACCATGTGTGCATTGAGCATGAAAGTTTTCACTGCATAAGCGCAGGCTGCTTGGCACGGGGCTCTGGATTCTGGAATTTCGGCAAGGAAGAAACAAATTTCTGTGGATAAAGGTGAGTGCTCGCGGGTCCCGGCTGATTACAAGGGAAACAGAATTACCAGGATGTAGAATGCATAGAGCATACATCAAGGACTCGCTACCCCCGCCGCGAGGAAGTACGTTGGATGACGCGGCCCGTTCACGGATTGTTTCGAGTTCGAGCACCAGCGGCAGCCTCATTCGCCCTATGGCCGCGCGCGAGGAGGAGCACCTACAACATCTCAGCCTGCCAATTTCTCAGTGCCAGTCGGCCAAGGTCACCATGCAATTAACACTTGTATAAGATCGGCTGTGCTGCATTACAGCATACATGAAGTTGCCTTATCGGCCCCATTCTAGCTTCTCATACTTATGCAACCCCGCGGCTGCTGCAGTCATTAAGTGATCTTGCGGGTCATCCTTGTCGTCATCAGCAGCTCACTTACACGTTTGCGCCGGCGCCCGCGGAAAAGCGCACCTGAACGTACGTTGTCCTGCCGCTCAGCATAACGCAGCCGATAAGTACGACACAAATCAAACGCACCTTCAGCCCCTGCGCATCTCCCATATCAACCAAGACCATGTCTATCCCGCAGACCTCGTACTGCATGCCCCTTGCGAAGTGCAACCTGATCACCTTCTCCCGCAAAAGTCACGCCATGACAGAGATATTGACCTGAATTGCTTTTCAGGACCGTTTCATACCACATCAATCCACATTCACATTGACTCACCCGAGACGATACTCCGTTGTGCGTGGAGGCAGTCGACTCGGCCATCTCATCGATAGAGTGCTGATCTGCACTGATCTGGCTTACATCCCATCCAGAAAGCCAAGAGCAGCCATGTCGTCGTCGACGTCAACTTCCCGTGTCGAAGGGATGACCAAAGTCAGTAGTGATTGCAGTTTTACGGGCATGGGAGACTTGGAGGGTTCAGGCCGATTGGAAGACGGGCGAGGTGTTCCCACACCGTACAGCCACACCCCGATGCATCTCGCCGACAGATTCGCACCATTCCGTACGAGTCGTAGAATCGTATTCTCCCCCGACTGTAGTCTCCTACCGGCATGCAGAGTTGATTAGCAGTCGAAGTGCCTTTCGATAAGTTACATATCGACCGTCCAGTTTCATCCATTTATGGGCGTTCGTCTATAACTCAGTATACAACGCGGTCTACATTATCATACATATCCGTACTCGAGCAATCTGTGCACCGGCTGTCCGCGGTCTTGCTTTATTCATGGACTAAACGAAGAGGCTACTTATGGCCATGCTTTGATGCTGATTTAGTCTGTTGGCGTCGCATCTGCAACCGCGCTGACTGCCTCCCTCTGTTTAAAGCATTCCACGGGCCTGCCGACCGACTTGCGGCACATAGGACATGTGTGCTGCGGACTCAGACTCTGTCAGAAAAGGTGGGTGAATAAAAGATGGCTCACTTCGCCCAACTGTTGAAGGATTACCTCATCTACCCTGTGCCGTCCCTCGATGGTGCTGAACCAGCTGGAGACACACGTCTGACAGAAGGTGTGACCGCATTCGAGTCTGCAGGGGTGTATTTATCCTAATCAATCCCAGAAATAGTGGAAAATAAAATCTCCAGACATACGTGACAGGCTTGGACATGCGTTCGCTACAGATATCGCAGGTCGTGATATTCATGAGGGTCTTGACTGCTGAAATGTGCTACGAAGGATATAACTTATAAGCAGATCCATCTGTTTATCAGTCACCAGAGCGACAAACCCTCTCTTTCTCCCTAGCCAGCTCCGCTTTCAGCTGCGTGATCTCCAAAGCTGACCGGACCCTCAACGTCTCCACCGCCTTCTTTGCTTCGGATACAGCCTTTACAAAAGCTTTCCTTTCTTGACGGAGCTTTTCCAGTTCAAGTTCATGACTCTTGTGTCCTCTGACGTTCTGCACCCGGATTTCAAGATGGCTCCAACGTGGTGAATACACGCGAGATTGTCACACATACCTGCCGGTCAATGGCAATGGGTATCTCATCCCCCAGGATAGTAACCTTCCGACCTTGCAGCGGACGCCCTCCCAGTCGCAAGCTGCTTGATTTGCTGGAGGGGCTGCGTGAGCGCAATCCTCTTCCGGAATCGGAACAAACTCTACCTGTCATTCTCAGCTTCATCTGACGAAATTATAAGGACTTCTGACTTTGGGATGAGCTGAAGTGCAGTGCTTTTTCGATAGTGTAGCGTACCGGTGCTCGTCTCCTTGTCTGATGAGATCTCAATGGGAGAGCTCTGCAGACCAGCTTTTATCGAAAACCCACGTCTGTTCTTTGCTGTGGACCGCTGAACAGCCTGAGAGTACGAGGTGCATGTTTTCTGGCGTGTCTTTGGCATGGCTCGTTGTTGAACAAAAATGATCAAGGGCCTAGAGGACGGGCACAGGGCGAAGGATATCTCTCCGACCCGCTGAGTTGGGCTGAAGCTGCTGATGGCCACTTCGCCGCTTCCTTCAATTCAAGCGTGATCACCATCCCTGCCACATTCTGAGGCACATGGAAGACCCGTCCCTGACCCAGTGACTGAGATTCAATTCAGATTCCCGCCGCCAACTGACAGGAGACTAGTGAGAAGTTCGACGGAGATGCCGACTGCGGCGTTTATGTCTGCGGGTTGGTCTGTACATTTATAATATAGCAGATCGAAGTTACCAATAGATGCTCGCGTTGCACCTAGAACTAGCGTCTATGTAAAGGCTTTCAAAACTCCATCGCGATCGTGCCCGTTGCTAAGGACCGACGTCCTGTAGTGACCGGGTAGGGACTCAGGCTACACACAAACAACAAAGGCTGACCTGCTCAAGAGGCAATCGACGATGGAGAGAGTCGAGAGCGATTGGGAGAGGGAAGCACAACGTGGAGGGACTTAAAGGGCACTGGCGACTGACAGGAGGTGAATA
>SFCI01001169.1:0-10776 GCA_004681135.1 Hericium alpestre | reverse complement strand
CCACGCGTTCCTCTCGAGGTGGTTGCGCGGGTTGGCGGGCGGGGGCGGGTGTGCGGCGCCTGTTCCGGGAGCGGCGTGAGCCTTGGCGCGTTCAGAACCGCTTTTTGAACGGGGACATACGGTTCGTCTGCGTCTGCGCCGCGTTCTGACTTGGGTTTTCGGCTGGCGCGTCCTGTGCTGTGGCGGCGAGGTTGCCCACGGAGAGCCACGATGGGAGCGGGATCTCGTCGATTTCGGCGTCTGGGGATTTCTGCCATTCTGGCACGGCGTAGAAGCGGGCCTTGTCGCCACCGTCTGCGTTGCGNNTCCGGTCCTGCACTGACGGCCCGTGTGCGGCCTGAGGAGGGTATCGAGAAGGGGCTGAGCAGTGTCGCAGCAGTCGAAGGCTGCGAGGGAGCTGAGAAGGTGAAGGAGGATGCGGTATGTGCGGAGCCAGGTGGTCCAGGCGTCCATACGGGCGTCGGCGTCTGCAGCGGGATCGTGCCGATGGCTTGCTTTGTGCTGCTGGAGAGGTTATCAGAATTGAGCTGGATACGCACCGGCTGCGAGGAACGTGGGGCGAAGGAAATCATGGTTGGATGGAGGGAAGCAAACGCACTGTAAAGCCAGAGGAGGCGGCCGCTTCTTATGCCTGACTTTAATAGTGGGCGGAATGCTGCGCCATTCCTCTGCGGCGGTGCCTCTGGCTCGTCTGCCATAAAAGAGATCCACCGCGCTTTGAGCCATGTCATGCAGAAGAAACAAAGCTAAGATCAAAGCGATATAGATCAAAGCGAAATGGGTCAAAGCGGGTTAGTATATTCTAGTTTGTACAATTGAACAATGACGCAGTCCAGCGAGGCGAATTGAAAGAAGTGAAAGTCCCCAGGAAACCGAAGAAAAGAGAGGGGTGGTATGTGGTGGTTGTGGATAAACCACGGGCGAGTCTGTGCTCAGACATCCAGGGCAAAGAGGCGATATACGACAGGATTATGAAGGAGCCTTGTCTATTGTCTTGTCCTGGGACGGTCAGGTTGAGAACAAGCGTGCCACTCGGGCGTCCATACCGTGACCAGTGTGTGACGTTACACTTTCAATTGTCTTTGCACTTCCGTGTGTTGTCCGTGGGTATGATTCTGAATCAAAGTCTGGTGATTTAGATCTGTGATCTGATTGATATCGGGCTTTGACGAGGATCTGCAGCTCAGCAGCAACAGGCAAGGAGGCGAGGAGTAGGGGGCCCCGTCTTGGCCCCGTCACTTGACACCGTAAGCCGCGCGGCGTATTTGAAACTAGAATACGCAGCATGCAGTTAGTCATAAACACACAAACCTACGAAGTAGAATTGCCAGGACAGAGGCAGTATAACGCCCCGCATTGTGCCCATGCGGAGGACAACAAGGAGCTGGAAGGAGAGGGAGAGAGCTTGTCACCGTGTGACGAGAAGTGTCACGAAGTGTATCACGTAATAGGGCACAAAATTGGCGGTTGGAATCGGACCTCGAGGAGACCACATCCTGCGCGTAAGCCAGGCCCAACAACATCTTCACTCTCTACACTCTCTTCATCGATCCACAATGTCGAGCAACGGGAAGAGAAAACAATTCGATGCGACGGAGAATCAGCCGCTGTACGGCTTTATGCCGCGCATGGTGAAGGCGGACCAGGTTCAAAAAGCTATGGTGCGTTATTCCCTTTCGATACCGCCGAGCATGCTTCTCATTGAATGTACATTTTTGTCGTGTCATTTCAACAGGAACATGACCTGAATGCATTCACGAAAACGCCGCATACGCCTCAATATCGCAGGATTTTGGAAGCGCGCAAGAAACTGCCTGTCTTTGCGCAGATGACAGAGTTCTACGATGTGGTGAGCAGAGTCGTTATCATCTTCGTAAGGGGGGCGTCAGAACCTGCGCATCAGGTCTCCCTTGGCAGCAAGACCATGTGTCACTGATATTTCCGGCAAGTTCACTAAAAACCAGATTATCGTCATGGTCGGAGAGACAGGGTCTGGCAAGACAACTCAGTAAGCGCATTCGGGCTGAACATCTCGTTCTGTGCGACGGTCCTCTTACGTTCTGACTACAGAATACCTCAGTTTGTTGCATATTCCGACCTTCCGCATACTAGAGGCAAGTTGGTCGCATGTACCCAACCCCGACGAGTAGCAGCCATGTCCGTGGCAAAGCGTGTTGCAGATGAGATGGACGGTGCGTCTTCATCATGCCATGACCTCTCTTCATCCCACTGATCAGAACGCGATTACAGTCCCACTCGGCAAGCAAGTTGGTTACTCGATTCGGTTCGAAGACATGACGGAGCCGGGAACGACCTTCTTGAAGTACATGACCGATGGTATGCTCCTCCGCGAGGCCATGAACGACCCCGACCTCAATCGATACTCCACCATTATCCTCGACGAGGCCCACGAACGCACACTCGCCACGGATATCCTGATGGGGCTCTTGAAGTCCCTGGCGAAGCGGCGCCAGGATCTCAAGATCATAATCATGTCCGCCACCCTAGACGCCCTCAAATTCCAAAAGTACTTTACCGTCGGCGACACGCCCGCCCCGTTATTCAAAGTCCCTGGACGTACGCATCCAGTCGAGATATTCTACACTCAGGACCCGGAACCAGACTACGTCGAGGCGGCGATCCGCACCGTGCTCATGATCCACCGTGCTGAGGACGAAGGAGACATCCTCCTGTTCTTGACAGGAGAGGAGGAGATCGAGGACACCTGTAGAAAGATCAAGCTCGAAGCGGATGACCTGATGAGCCAGGACCCCGACTCCGTTGGCCCGCTCTCCTGCATCCCATTATACTCGTCGCTTCCACCCCAGCAGCAGCAGAGGATCTTCGACCCCGCCCCGCCGCGGCGCACACCCGGCGGTCCGGCGGGCCGCAAGATCGTCGTATCGACAAACATCGCCGAAACGTCGCTGACCATCGACGGCATCGTGTACGTGGTCGACCCCGGCTTCTCAAAGCAGAAGGTCTACAATCCGCGTATACGAGTTGAATCCCTGCTTGTTTCTCCGATCTCGAAGGCCTCAGCGCAGCAGCGAGCGGGTCGTGCGGGTCGTACAAGGCCCGGAAAGTGCTTCCGGCTGTATACGGAGAAGGACTTTATGAAGGAGCTTGAAGAGCAGACGCACCCTGAAATTCTGAGAAGCAATTTGGCGAATACCGTGCTGGAATTGGTCAAGTTGGGCGTGAAGGTACGTCTCGCACCCAGTTTCATATTTAATATTGCTAATTCATCAAATCTAGGATCTTGTGCGGTTTGACTATGTTGACGCGCCAGCTCCGGAAACCCTGATGCGGGCATTGGAACTGCTCAACTACCTGGCCGCGCTGGATGACGACGGCAATCTAACCGCGCTCGGTAGCATGATGTCCGAATTCCCTCTGGATCCACAGGTAAGTCATATATTGATGCTATCTTATGTCCTGGTCTAACCTCGTTCGTTTAGCTGGCGAAGATGTTGATTGTCAGCCCCGAGTTCAAGTGCAGCCAGGAGATCTTGACCATTGTTGCCATGCTTTCAAGTTCGTACACACATGCCAACAGACATTCATCGTTCGGGGACTGATTTGATTGCATAGTTCCAAATGTCTGGTTGCGACCGAACAACCAACGCAAGGAAGCCGACGCTGCCAAGCAGTTGCTCACCGTCCCAGATGGCGACCATCTCACCATGCTGAACGTATACAATCAGTACAAACAAAGTAAGCGGAACATACCATTGGAGATGTTTCAAAAGCCTGACTAGCATGTTCTAGATCAATATGACAAAAACTGGGCCTGGAATAACTACCTCTCTGCGCGTGCCCTAGCACAAGCAGACAACGTCCGAGCCCAGCTGGAGCGCATCATGGAGCGATTCGACATCGACCTGGTGTCGATGGAATACCAGGATCCCACAAAACACTATGCCAATATCAGACAGGCTTTGGTATGCGGATTCTTCATGCAGGTGGCGCACAAGGAGGGCGAGAAGGGCAATTACTTGACAGTGAAGGATAACCAAGTAAGGAATGATACAATTCGTCATAGCATCGTGTGGCTGACATCTTTCTCCGCCAGGTTGTCGCTCTGCATCCCTCGTGCGGTCTGGATACGCAACCCGAATGGGTCATCTTCAATGAATTCGTGCTGACGACTAGACACTACATTCGAACTGTCACCGATGTGCGACCACAATGGTAAGCATAGCTTCATTTTCGCGGTATAGGGCCATTGACCGACTCGTTTTGACAGGTTGCTCGAATTGGCGCCGCAGTACTTCGACCTTTCGACATTCCCGGACGGCGAGACCAAGCGTGCGTTACAGCGGGCCTTGAAGAAGCCTCGCGCCGGCCCTGCAGATGATCAGAGAGCGAAGAAGAAGAAAAGAGTGGTCTGATGGTTTGGTTTGGTTTGGTTTGGTTTGGTGTCATTAGCTCGATCTCGGGCACGGTATCATCATAGCTCATTGCACATCAGGTCTTGTTGTAAATACAGACGCTCCATATCTCAAGGGCTTGTTGAATCACTCTTTGTTGTTCTCTTCCACCGACCGTTCAGAAACGCCATTGCATCTCATTCATGGACAGCATCATTAGGTGTGTCGCGGTACTTGACAAACTACTTATGCCGCATCCGTGCAGTCAAAGCCAGTAGGGTCTACGAGGTTCGAGCAGGTAATCACCGGCGAAGACACGTTCGTCTGCACGTCAATATCCGACATCGAGATGCCGGGGCAGGGCTCGACCCCGCTGCACTGGAACTGCGCGATGTACTTGTTCGCGACGGTGCCCGTCGCGCCGGCCCAGGTGATGTTGGAGATCTGGAAGCGCGACGTATCGCAGCCGCCCGTGGCGTTGATGTACGTCGTGCACTGCGAGATGGCGGCCACGGCCTGCGTGATGTTGGAGACGATGAGGTTCGTGAACGCTGTGCGGCCGGTGAACGTCAGTGCCTCATCGGACGGTGGAGAAGGAAAACTCACTGAGGTTGTTGAGGTAACCGGTACCGCCGCCGCCGCCTATGAGGGAAGTGGAGATGTCAATTTACAAGGTAGAGAAGGCGAGAATGGGCTATGCCGACCATTTGGCGGGTAGCCTTTCTGGATACCGGTCCACGTCTTGAGGTACGCCCCGTACTGGCTGTCGACACACGTAACATTGTTCGCAGTGACGTTCGCGACGAACTCGTATTCGCCCAGGTACTGCCCGATGGAGCCGATAGCAATGCCGTTGCCCTTGTAGAAGTGGCAGTTCTCGATGACGACGTTGGACGTGTTCGCCTTGAGCGAGATCTGGTCGTCCCCGTTCGTCACGCTCCAATTGCGGATAGTGATGTTGTTCGAGTAGAATGTGTCGACACCGTCGGTATTGATCGTGGACGCCTGTTTCGAAGAGGGCCATAGGCGACAGTGAGCAAGAAACCGCCATCGGAAGGTAAGACACAAACGTTGTTCGTCGCAGTGCTGTTGATATAAATATTTTCCAGAAGCAGGTTCTCAGAGGACTGGATCGCCATGGTCCAGAACTGGCTCTGCACGAAGCGCAACCCCTCGAAAACGGAGTCTGTCACGTTGCGCAGAACGAGGTTGATAGGCCGACCATGAACGTCGGAAATCCCGTGCGACAGCTCATACCTGCGGAGACATGAGAACGATACCAGCTTCGAGGCACGCGACGGACTTACCACGGCTGGCCATTACCGTTGAAGGTTCCATATCCATGGCCCGTCCAGTTGATGTCGGACCCGCTGACGATCCACGCGACCGTCTGATTCTGGTACCCAAGAGGGACACTGTTATTACGCCAGTAAGGTATATCAGTGCTCCACTGTCAAAGTTGAAACAAGGTTAGAAGAGCCATGGCAAACCACAGGACTGCACGCACCAGAAGAGTGCCCTTCAAGTCAACCGTCACATTGCGAAGGCCTGTAGTCTGCATCACGCGATCGACATGGTAGGTCTTGTTCTCGAAACGAACGGTGGAGTCCGTCCGGCACTGCTTGAACGCAGAGACGATGGCTTGCGAATCGTCGCTTCCATCGACGGAGGGGATGACAGTGCAGACGTTGCCGTGCTTGTGCACCGTGCCGGGCCACGCCGCCGCCAACTGCGCGAGGAGCAGAAGCGCTGTGGAAATCAGAGTGGTCCTCATGGCGCAGAGCTGGGGATCGGCGCATCACACACCTCGCGCTTCACTTTAAGTCCATCGTCGCTCGGGAAGAACGCGTTCAACGGCGCTCCTGGTCGCGTAACGCGCCTGGAGATCACGCGTACCACTGAGCCTGACCTTCGAACGGATCGAGAGACGCAGCGGACCGCGGTCATGTTATCCGTTGAGACTTCTTGGACTGGTCGTGTCACTGTCAGGATTTAAAATACACAAGAACTCCGGGGGAACGGAAACGTTCAGATGAGCGCCGGTAAGCAGTGAAGTCATTCCGGAATCCAAAGTCACCTGGCTGATGCAGGTCGGCGAAGAAGTTGGCATGCCATCTGACCTCGGAAAAGCGTATTATTTGTAGCAGAAGCGGATATTCGGAAGTTTAAATAAAGTTGCAGAGATGAATGACAAACCAAGCGTCTTCAGCTGGTGGTTGCATGGTATTCTCGGGCAGTTTCAGAGGCAGATGTGCCCGAAAGATGACTGGATCGAGTTGCGTCCGCTGGTGGGTCAGGTCACGGTCGAGGAGAGGTCTATGTATATGCCCCATGGGCTTAGATTATTGATGAATTCTCGTCGATCACTGTAAAGCTTTCTAAGTGACAGGTCGTTGAGAAAAGAGCCAACTCGAAAACAAAAGCATCGGAAAGGAAGGCGTCTGAAGATACATCTTCAGATGCGACTCTACGACAGACGTGCCAGAGTGACGGATGGTGGATGGAGAAATTTACCAGCATGGGTAAAAGAACGCCCACCGGAAGAGCCCTGACATGACAGCCATGGGCCCAGGATCTTGCATGCTTTGAGCGTGAATCACTTCGAAAACAGACTGGACATGAGGTGGTCCATGTCATACACCAAGAGCACAGAAGTTGGCCTTGTTCACGAACAACTGCACACTCAAAATCGCAATTAAGCATCATAAAACCCAAAGATAGATAAAAATAAAGATAAAAGTGGGACATGCCAAGATCGAGACAGATTCGAGCCCTATTGTACACAGCTCATTCAGCTCATTCCAACTTCTGGATGCGTCCAGAAACAAACATCATACATCTTCCGAGGCTACTGCTGCATCTTCCTGCATCTTCTCGGCTTTGATGCGTTCTAAAATCGCCATCGCAGCCAGTGACATCCCACCCTCCGGAATACGGCGCCCAGAACTCAAAGCCGTCAGCTCAAGTTCTAGCTTCTTGCTGCGCCTCGGGGGTGATGGTTGGGAAATGGCGTTGTTGGGCGTCTTGCCGCGAAGACGNGGGCCCCATGGAGAAGTAGATTGCGCCGACTCTTCCTCGCCCTTATCCTCAAGGACAGGAATCGGCGTCAAATGGGGGCGTCCGCCGCGAGACTTTGCGATCGCAGTCTCCAGCTCAGACAAGAACGGCGCCTCGGCGCGCGCCGTGTTCGTGATGTCGTTCAACGCAGTCTCCTTAGTACGAGTCGGCTTGACAGCCTTTGTGGACGGTGTGTTCTCCTTCGTGCCCTCCTTCATCGTGATCGGTCGCCTCTTGACCGTCTTGCCCCACTCCTCTTTCGTCCTAATCTTGACTTTCTCTTGGTCCTCGTCCCCACGTCTGGACGCGCCGACCTGGAAGTCCGTCTTCTTCAAAACTATCTCCCCACCAACGGCCGTCTCGTGCTTGTCTTCGGCTCTCTCCGTCTTCCTAAGGACTCTTGGCCCACCGTCGGCCTGGGCCGCCAGCAGTGACGTTAACTCTGTCAGGAACATGCCATCGAGTCCTTCCCGATGGATGTCCAGGGAGACAAGCTGGCCGTTTCGTCCCCTGACCTTGATCTTCAAGGGAGGCGGGGCCTTGTACATTGGNGGAGGGGGAGGCAGTGGAGGAGACCATGGTGCGGGAGCAAGAAGGGAAGGTTTTCCTCCCCAGAATCGGGTCAACGAACCTCGCATGAAGCTGGAGATCAAACATGAAGACCTGCCCGTGTGGGATGGTAACAAGGAGACCGCCATCAATTTCTTCTTCAAGATCTCTACTATTGCTGAAACTGGGGATCGCCTCCCTTATGAGATCCTGCACCTCCTGCCTCTCACCTTTCCCCCTGACTCGACCATAGCAGGATGGTATAGGCTCCTCTCGGAGGCCCGCAGAACAGCTATGAGTGGTCATCTCGAAATATTCCTGGAGAATATTCGAGAATGATATCTGGGAGACGAATGGTCCTTCATGCAGAGGACTGTCTATGATTCAATGTTATTCTGTCAAAAGGGTCACAGAAAGGAGAAGCCCATCGACTTTGTGCAGCGAAAAGCCACTTATGCCTGGATTCTCAGCCTCAGCGATGATGGCGGCCCCAGAGAAGTCCGTATAGTCATGGGCACTTTCTCCGTGTATTGGAGGACTATCATTAATGAACAGGATATACCCGATACTGCGGTCCTCCTCCTCCGGCTCACCGAGTGCGAGCGGGAACTGATTCATGTATGGGAACAGAACCAACATTTCGAACGTGCGGAGAGATCCTCTAGGCCCTTCTACAGGTGCAATGCCTATGTCACGGAAGAAAGGGACCCGCAAGCTGACGCGGAACCAGGAGAAATCCATGATCCAGTCATCGCCTCTGCTTATAACACGATTCAACAATGCATGCACACGTGTCCTCCTCCGAGGGACAGATACTGTTTCCCTAAAGAAGACAATACTGTCTCCAAGGTCTGGCTACCACCTTCCCCCTGCAAAGTCTGTGGCAGCACCAACCACTGGGACAAGGAGTGTCCGCGCTTTCAGGAATGGGTGAAGCTGAAGGAGACGAAGCGTTCGGAATGGGCGTATTACGACAGAGACGAGTGGGATGACCACAAGTATGAATCTGTATACCAAGCTTTCTTAATCGAGAAGTCTCTTGACCTGTATAACCCATTATTGATGACTCATGATGAATATAAAATGGGTAAGCAAGCCTTCCTGTCGAGCCTTGAACAGACTAAGGAGAGAGGAGAGGTTCCCCTCCCTCCTCCGAAGTTGGCAACATCAAGCAATCCAGAGGCATCTCCTTTAGTCTTGCCCACGAGCCTCGAACAGACTAAGGAGAGAGGAGAGGTTCCCCTTCCTCCTCCAAAGTCGGCGACCTCGAACAATCCAGAGACACCTCCCTTTATCTCGCCCATCATCGACATACCACCCAGCAGGAATATGAAACCAGGGTACGTGGCTCAGGTAGTACGGACGTCTGACTCGACTCCTGTGCGGATGTCATGCTCATGTCCTCGGATTTCTACCATTCTCTCTCGCAACCGCCTAAACTCCGTCAAGGTTTATGCATTCGCCTCTCTCAATTAACAGTGGAAGGCAGTGCGAAAGCCGAAGGCTATGTCCGTGTCCCCATTTTTCTCCCATCTAAGGATGGACCCACTCTTTGTATCATAGTGGAGGCTTACGTTGTGCCACACATGACCGTCCCCATCCTGCTGGGGGAAGATTTCCAGCAAAATTATGAAATGTCCGTGGACCGTAATATCTCCGAAGGCATGACCGTGTCGTTCAAGAACTGCCTATACAACCTCCAAGCGGTCTCCGTTAAGCCCTACCACACGCCGCAGGTTCAGCGTAGTCTCTTTGGAGTTCAGTCCTTCCTCAAAGCAAAGGTGCATAGCTGCAGTAAGGCCAAACATCGGAGATGTCTTCAGCGGGCCCGCCTCTACGAAAGAGAAATCTGCGCAGCACAGGACCATAGGATTATGCCGGGGACAGTGCGAACCATCCAGATTTCAGGACAGTTCTCGGATGAGAGGGAATGGCTCGTCCAGAGATCATTGTTGTCCTCGGGCAAAGACAATTTCTTCATCACACCTAACACACTATTCTTGGCTTGCAACCCTATAATACCGGTTACGAATCACTCAACGCGACTGCGCTACATTCGAAAGGGTGACATTGTCAGCACAGTCATGGATCCCACATCCTTCTTCGACGCACCCGACAACCTCCATGAACTGGAACAGATGATCACCAAATCAGCTCAAATAGCTCAGCTGATCAAGAACCTCGCCGAACCAGAATCCGCGGGACAATCGTTCAAAGGGAATCCTCCTCGAGATACACCCACGGAAGCTTCCCAAGTTCCAACCGACTCTTCTACCGAGGACCAGCGGCAAACCTCCGATGGGACTTTCCCTCGGGTTCCACCAACAGCTGGAGAAGATAATCCCCAAGCTTCACCTACGGGACCCAAAACGGCCGAGTTACCGGACCCGACCTATTACCCTTCAGACAGGCTTTGCGAGCTCCTGGACGTGGGTAGCTTGCCAGATAAGCTCCAGGAGTCAGCCTGGACAATGCTAGAAAACTGCACTAAAGCCTTCGGATTCGACGGACGACTAGGCCATCATCCAGCCAAAGCACGCATCAGAATGGATCAAGATCACCCTCCTATATCTGTTCCCATGTATGGCTTGTCCCTGCTAAGGACTGATGTCCTGTAGTGACCGGGTAGGGACTCAGGCTACACACAAACAACAAAGGCTGACCTGCTCAAGAGGCGGTCGACGATGGAGAGAGTCGAGAGTGATTGAGAGAGGGAAGCGCAATGCGGAGGGACTTAAAGGGCACTGGCGACTGACAGGAGGTAAATCCTATGGAGTTGCAAAGTGGTTAAGCTGAG
>SFCI01001168.1:0-10788 GCA_004681135.1 Hericium alpestre | reverse complement strand
GTCCATAACATCCTGCACGACACCCTCACGACCGACGTCGCGCCGTACGCGCAGCGTCTGCCCGTCCCTATATCTGATATGAACCGCCGTGTGCCGCCGCGCCGCGTGCGCCTCGACTTGTGGCGCGCGGAGCTCGAGACGCTCTTCGCGCTCGCGTACGAAGCGATCCCTTTCCCCGTCCTGTGCCCCGCGGGCTTCGCGAGCCGCGCGGACGAGACCGGCACGTACGAAGCAGGTGTGCACGAGGCGCAGCGCAGCGTCTTCCTCCCGCCGGTGCCGCCGTTCGACGCGGTCGTGTCGCTGATGTTTTACAAGCCGCTGAAGGCGTACAACCCGCGGGAGTTTGCGGAGAATATGCGCGCGATTTTGGAGGGGCGGAGNACGCCGGCGAAGGGCGATCTGCAGATTGTGACTGTACAGGAGGCGGTCAACGTTCCGGGCCATGTTGTGCGGTGGCGCATGAGCCGCAAGCGGGTGGAGAAGATGAAAGAGGAAGGTTGGGCGATGTGCGCGTACCGGTTTGATACGCATGAAATCAGTGAGTCCTTGCTTCGGCGCAGATGGGAAGTTAGAACTGAATGTTGTTGCAGTCATCAACCCGGTTCCGGCCAAGAGTTGGAAAGACGTGTCCCCTCGTGGTGTGCAAATCCCTCCGTTGGACAACTTAAGCCTTAACTGATCCCAAACGCAAATCCGTTCACGTTGCAACTGTACGCTAGTTGAAGAGACGCCACGAACCACCAATTCCAAGTCCATGCCCATACCCGAACCATCTGCCCCATCCCAGGCTTCGGTTAGAGGAAGGACACCCTTTGCAGACTCCGAACTTAGACTATTTGCTTCATCTCAGCCTCTGCCTAGAGAGACGACACCCACCGCCGATTCCCAGCCCAACCAACCTGTTGCGTCTCAGCCTGCGCCGGGACGACCCTATTTTAGAATTGGCATATATGCGGTCGGCATCTATCTTGTATACACACATGTTATACTATATCTGTTCCGATAAATGTTCATTAGCGAAAATATCTAGTGGTTACATGTACAAATATACAATTTGCTGAATGCTGAAGAGACTCGCTGACGCCTTGGAAACGGTTCATCTTTTGGATTGCCTACTTCACTGTGGTACGCACTCCTCGAGAATTTCTTGACCCCACTTGGTTCAGTGATGCAGTAATGAAGCTCCATTACAGAATGTGAGTATGAACAAGGTGACACGAAAAAAGGAACTGATATACGACACTGAGCATCGATAACATAGACAAAGAATATCCCCACGACCTAGTCACAGATCATGGAGGAACCCCCATCTCCCTTCCAATTTCCTTCAGACACTCTCTAGCCAGTGCTCTCGAGTCCATGGATACGAGCCGTCCAGGGCCGAGGCCCCCAGCCGCAACTTTGCTCTTGATCTCCATTGAAGATGACGACGAATCGGGGGTTGTTGGAGGTGAAAGCAGGCTGTCTGACATGACCCACGCTGATGGCGCTTTGCGGGGAACTGACGCAATCTGGCCAATGACCGAGTACAAGTGGAAGAGATGGGCTCTTGAAGAGCGCTTGATTGTGTCAGCGATGAGCTCTGACGGTGGCAAATCTGGGTTGATGGCTGGGGATTTGATGAGCCGGAATGTGCGAAGACGTATTGAAGACCGACATACCAGGTTGTTCCGTTGCATAATCGGAGGGAGAGTCCGATAGCGCAGCCCACAACGACCCCGGCCATACTTGAAGCTCACGAAGCTTGTGCAAGACATACACCAGCTCCTCTTCGCGGACCCTTCAACACGATGTCAGAATGTTGTCAAACTCTCGAATGTGAATAATACCTCGGGAAGGGGAGTGCTCCTCGCAGACTTTCGTCGGCCACATACTGGGCCAATGTCTGACGACATCGACCTAACAACAGTGACAGGCTTAGCACCGCGACGCGTTTGCGGGAATCCACATGGTCTACGTGGCCAATCAGTACGCAGAAATGATTGTTGCAAAGGAGATTTACCTTGGAAAGTATTCGAGCAGACGAGGAACAGTAGATCAAAACACCAGTACGAGAAACGTTCTCTCGACACGACCGTGCCAGGCTCTGTGCTTCCTGCATCTTCCTTCTCGCTGTGCGTCCAGGCATTGCGTCTGCTGCTGTCCGACGGCGCCTTCGTGGGGCTTACTGGGCTATGCAAGTATCCCTCTTCGGGCTCGTACTCGCGCAGTTGGCTGCCCTGCTGCAAGACCTTTACCAGTTGCGTGATCACATGGTCCGAGATACGACGATCTCCAAGATATGGGACGACATCCGTCTCAAGTGATGCGATGAGCGTGAGATCGAAGGTCTCCTCTTCTTCTTGGACGTCAAACGGCTGGCTTTCTGCGAATGTGCTACATGTCTGTGAGAACAAGCTCAGAGACAAAGGCTGGAAAGGCATACCAATCAGCTAGGATGCCACCACGAAATACATCAATTGTTTGTCTCCAGATGGCCTCCACACGATCGCTAGGTATATCTGGGTACGAATAGTCATTGAGACTGAAAAAATCTGCTACAAAGCAAACCGTACCTGCATCCAGCTTGTCCAATTGCGGTGCAATGTGCTTGACAATTTTCAGGAAGTTTGTCGTGGCCGATTTCCAAAGAGGTGGGTCCTTGCCAAACTTGGATGCAGGCGGGCACTCGTACTTCATCTTGATGGGTATCGAATACGCCCACAGCACGGCCTCCAGAGTTCCATTCACGTGTATTTCTATGCGGTCCTTGAATTGCATAAAAAGGTTGACGAGTAGAGGTTGACATTTCTTTGTCAACGCAACATACGTGACGCGCTTTGGTAGTGCTTTCGACGCATCCGCACCGACTAATCGGCCCGAGACAGGATCCGAGTCGTGAGAGGCAGCGGAGAAGGACAGATTTGCGAATTCGGAGATCTCCTTCAGCACCAGAGACGGTGCACCGTCTGCGTTGAGGACGATATCTCCCAAAGTGCTCATTACCTCAGACTACCGAACGCGTGATCTCAGCAATGCTCTCATACCGATGCAGGAGCTAGCTTACCTGCAGCGGACTAAGGTTGTCAATGTCCGGCCTGATGTCTGGTGAATGCGAGTACGTCAATGTACCTAGGATCCTTCCATGAGCACAATCTATATATAAACGTGCCGCCTACGCACCTTTCAGAATGACCAAAAGCCTCGCAATGCGATCCAATGGCCATTCCTCTTCCTTAAGCGTCCGATTTAGACCTCTCGTACATTGAATAACATTCATAAACACGACGAGGCTCTCTTGGGTGAATGGCAGTGCAGCTGGCGTCTTCGTCGTCGACGCATTCGTCGCTTTCACCACCACATCGCCCATTTCGTCGCAAGCACTCCAGGCCTTCTCCGCCGCATCCAGCACCTTCGCCTTCACGTCTGCATCGGCATCGGCAATACCGGCTCGTAACGCTCGCAGAGCCTTCTCGAGACAACGCAGCGCCGGCGCGCTGATCGTCCTGCTGCCGTGCACGAATGCGTCCCGGATATGGTCGACAAACACGCCCCATGCGCGCGCGAACGACTCCAGATGCAGAATTTTCGATGCAAGGAAGTCGGTAAAAATCGCGCCGACGGACTGGAACGCAACAACACGCGACTCATCCCACGATTGCGACACCGGGGCGAGGTCCACCGACGGCGGCGCGGGGTTCTGCAGCGCCCCGGTGCCGAGCGCGTCCAACAACGGGAACGTGACTTTCCAGACGCACTCGTCCCAGGTGTCCGCGCTGAGCGTCGCGCCATAGAGCTGGAGCGTGCGGAACAGCGTCTGGATGGCGCCCATGCGCACCTCCGGTCGCACGTCGGTGCAGAGCCGCTGGATCTCGAGCAGCAGGAACATCCACAGCTCGCTGTACTCGGGCTCCTTCTCCGCGTCCTTGCGCTTCGCCTGGATCGAGTCCGACACGCTCCAAAAGAGGCTCTCTGCGGCCGTCAGCGCGATGTTGGTGTCCGCCTGCCGACCGAAGTGCCCGAGTGTGCTGATGCACATGCGGAGATGTTCGGGAGATAGCGCGGAGAGGGAGTCGCAGACGAGAGTCATCGACTGGAATGCAATCTTGATCAGAGTGGTATAGCCCTTCTCGCTCGGCTGCCCCAGTCCCAATGGCGTTATTCTAGGTCGTGCCGTCGAAGACACGGGCGATGTAGGCTCGCTCGGCAGCGGAGGCGGAATGTCTGCCGGCTTGCACACGCTGCTCAGCATGTCGAAAATAGTCTCCCATCCGACGACAAGTGTGTGTCCCGAGGCCTGCAGGATCTGATGCAGCGTCTCCAGACCCATGCGACGCAGTTCGATGGTCGCATTTGACGAGGCAGAGTCTAGCATGATCTGCTGCGCAAGCACGTCGAGCATTTGGCTCTGTACCAAGGCCAGGCGGTCCCCGGCGGTGGTCAAGTTGCGGGGCACAACAAGCAGGATGTCATCCAGCGTCTGGGCTGCTTGCAGCCGAATTGGCTGTGGCGCCGTAGAAAGCCGAATGACAAAGAGCAGATGCGCTGTGATGGGGTCCCACGCGATATCTGGCGAACGGTAGATTAACCGATGGATGTTGAGTACGGCCACTTTCCCGATCTTGTTAACCCCAAAGTCACCCGACCGCTATTCGAAAGACATAAGCCCGCATCACCGTCCAAAAGACAGACCACTCACCAGCGTCCTCGGCAGATGGATCCCGCTCGCGCGTCTTCGACTCGCCTCCGACTTGGTCGGCGACAGCGTCGAGCTCAAGCTCGTCACGCTCCCCCTCACGCTCGCCTCGTCCGCGCTCTCGACCTCAAGCCCCAGCCCCTCGCCCTGCAGTGCCTGCGCCTGCATCCCGACCATCTCGCCGCTCAACCTACACAGTGCGCCCACAAAGTCGCGGAACGCGCCGTCCTCGAGGTTCTTCGACGCGTCAAACAGGCGCTGCATGGAAGCGAGCACATTTTCCGGCTCGAGGTGCTGTTAACAGCGGGTGCCGCGGCGCTGCTGGACGAGGTGAACCGGCTGCGGTTCAAGCGCGGGATGGACCCGCTGGGCGCGGGCGTGAAGGGCGATGTGCTGCTCGAGGGCGCGCTGGTGCAGGTCCGCGTGTGTCTTGTTGGGAGAGGCGCGCCGGACGATCTTGCGGTTGTGTATGCGGTGGGCGACGAGGAGGCGCTGCAGTGGAAGAACGCGGCGGCGCAGAGGAAGAAAACTGGTAATGGTATGGCGGTGGACAACCCGCCGGACGAGACTGAGGTGCGGTTTCTTGCTTCTTGTGATGTCAATCTCTCACTAACGTGTAAACTCTAGCTATCGTCAATTGTCCCGCCGCCGGAGAAGATCGTTGGCTATGTCACCAGTGGCAACTTTTCCCTGTCTCTGGGCCAAGGTCACGCCATCGCTGCTCTCCCGCTAGCAAAATACTTTGAACTTCAACAGCAGGATGAACGGTAAGCTAAATGCTAACTCGTCGTTCGGCGTGCCTTTCACTAATCGCATGATTCACAGGCTGTCACTTGGTGGACCCATGATCAAAGTGCGCGATCGACACGAAACCATATGTCGCGCCGCTAGGATATCTCTCGTGTGATGGACAGTTCAGTACAATATCTAGAATTTATGTATGACGAGATAAGGATGCAATATGGTGCAGTGCAGTGCGGGCAAGAATACATGGGTGACGAGAGGAGACTTTACAAGCCGGATACCAGAGCCAAATGAGGGAATACACGAGCAATCAACGCCAACGATCCCGCCTCCCTAATAGAGGCAGCATCTTTCGTCAAAATAGCGCAGGCAGAGAAACAAATGCTACGGAGCGATGTTCCACTTGGCAACCGCGGCCTGCATGAGCTTGAACATGTCCTCCTTCGCCTGCTTCTTCGCGCTCTCGGTGATGCCCTCGAGCTTGTCGAGCTCGCCCGGCGACGTATGCAGCGGGTCGAACTCGAGCAGATGCCCGTCCTTCGTCGGCACCGCGACGCGCGCCGAGATATGCCCGGACGACGCGCTCCCGAGCTGCGCCAGCGGCCGTCCAGCAGACTGCGAATTCGGCCGCGACGACGCCNTCGGNATNAGATTCGAGTTCGCGTTCGACTGCGAGTTGGAGTTCTGGCGCGAGTGGCCGTTCGGCTGGCTGCCGGACGACGACGCGAACGATGCGTCGCGGCGGACGACGATGCTGTTCGTCCGGCTGTGCATCGCCCGCGTCTTCGGCTGGTCCCTGTCGTCGTCGGTCGCGTCGTCGCGCGGCGAATTCGAGTTCGCGAGCCAGTTGAGCCCGAGCTCGTACGGGTTCGCGAGCGGGGAGCCGTTCACGCTGAGCATGCTCTCGTCTTTGCGGGGCCAGCGCGGGGGGTAGGCCGGCGTCTTTGGTATTGCGGGGTTGAAGGTTGCGCTGGACGGAGGACGCGGCGGACGCGTCTGCTGTTGGGATGTGGTGGCTTTGCTCGGAGATGCGGGACGAGACGGAGAACGCGCATGTGAATGGGGGATTTGGGCCTGGGGCTGTGCACGTCCGAATTTCTGTGGGCTGGGAGAGGGAGCACGAAATGAGGGCACTCGTCCCATGGTTCGAGCCTAAAAGGAATTATGAGGACAGAAGAGCAAGGAATGCAAACGACGCACAGTTCCTGGTGTCTTCGTGGAGGGGAGACGAGCACGAGAAGCAGCAGTACTGGTGGTGAAAGATGGTTTCTTCTTTGGAGTGGCCACCATTATCCGTGCTGAAGAAAGTCCAATGAATGACAATTAGCGTGTCAAGCCAACGTAACGGGAGACTCACGATTCTTCGCCGCTCGTGCAGTATTTCCATCGTGTCCATTCCCCGGCTTTGCAGCATCTTCTCCATCCACGTCATGCTCCTGAGAAGCAACCCACTTCCTCTTCATCGCCGTCCTATCGATTGGAGCGCTGTCCACGGCTAATTTCTCCTGCTGCAAGCCTCGGACGCAGGCCTGTATATCCCCATTCCACTTGTCCCCAAACTCTGCCATGGTGATTCCCCGCACGATGTGGGGGATGCGTAGAATCTGGCCTTCATGGCGGATACGAAAATCCGCGAGAGTATCCGAGAGCCATTGTTCGAACTGAAGAGTGCGATGTGCAACTTAAATCAACGGGTCAGTAGGGAAGACCACGGTGAAGTCAAGCTTAGTACCTTCGAGATCGAGGTTGGCCAGAAGTTGCTGTTTCTCTTCGTCGGTGAACCTTCTCTTGGACGGCATGGCAGAAGTTTGGACGGTCTTTGTATAATTGGTAGTCAATCAAATAAACAACGAGGAGTGTACACAAGAGAACAGCTCGAGCAAGGTGAAGTCAAGAAGACAAGCTGCCGGGGAAGAACAGATGGTCAAGGTGTCACGTGGGCGCGTATCGCCGATGTGGCGCGTTACTCTCCCTCATCGCTCAAAAACTCACCGTGCCATCCTTAGTTTTTTTGTTAAGAGGCAATAGCAACCATGCACAAACCATTGTTGAAGAAAAGCGATTGCACGGACGCCGCAGGAAACACCTCGAGTAATTTCAACAAGTAAGCGCCGGCGGGCGGCGGGCCGGACTTGGCGCGCTACTGCGACTTCAAAATGGTGCGATGTGTTGCCGACACTGACCATCGCGTAAGTCCTCCTCAACAGACCGCCCCCAACGATCTCCTACGCCGCTCCTTCGCAATCAACGCCCTATGTCTACCTCACAGCGCAACATCTATCTGGTCATCGGTGGAAGCGGTTTCTTGGGCAGACACATCGTCCAAGACCTGCTCAAACGAGGCGACTCGGTCGCCGTTTTCGACATTGTACAGCGATACGACGACGTCCCTTTCTACTCAGGAGATATCAGTGACGAGGTTCAGGTGTCGCAGGCACTGCAGAGGGTGCGCTATGTTTCTCGCAGCGTCGTCCGTCCTGTTGATTATAGTCAACCTTAGAGTGGTGCGACATGCATCATACACACTGCATCGCCACCTCACGGTGTTGAAGATCCTGCTCTGTACTGGAAGGTCAATGTCGAGGGTACCAAGGCCGTGATTGCCGCCGCCGTGGCCAACAAGATCACCAAGCTTGTCTACACCAGCTCAGCCGGCGTAGTATTCAACGGCGCGGACTTGGTCGATGTGGACGAACGCCTCCCCCCTCCAGAAAAGCCTATGGACGCCTACAATGAATCCAAGGCCAAGGCAGAAGAGCTTGTGCTCGCTGCCAATGGTCAGGGTGGCTTGTTGACTGTTGCCCTGCGACCTGCTGGAATCTTTGGGTATGTTTGATACCTGTCAACCTATAAAGTTTTGACTGAGAAGACTGTATGTAGCCCGGGAGATCGTCAAGCAGTGGCAGGCATAGCGAAGGTTCTTGAGGAGGGCAAAGCACATTTCCAGATTGGCGACAACACCAATCTGTTTGACTGGACATACGTTGGGAACGTGTCGCATGCTCACATCCTCGCAGCAGACCAATTGGTTCCCCCCAGTGACGAAGAAATCAAGGCTAGAGCAGAGTTGTTGTCCGTCGCCTTACCGTCCATCGATCTGACAACAGGCCACCACTGTATCCCCACATCCGAGGCGCGCGGCCTGGGCCCTTATGTCGAGCGGCCCCCGAACGCAGACCAGCTCGTCGCCGCTTTCGAGTCCGGAACACAGCCAGCGCGGCCCCTAGTGCGCTCGCGCTTTGACCCCCTCTCCGACTCGTCTCTTGAGCGCGCAGACCCGAGCCCACTTCAAGTCGCCGGTCAGGCCTTCTTCATCACGAACGGCGAGCCCATCTACTTCTGGGACTTCATGCGCGGCATCTGGCGTCTCATGGATCCCGAGAAGTACCCATCGCGCAGCAACATCGTCCTGCCCAAGGCCGTCGGGTTCGCAGTCGCGACGCTCTCGGAGTGGTGGGGCTGGCTTACGGGCAAGGAGCCGACGTTCACCAGGTTCAGGGTCACGTTCACGTGCGCGAGCAGATGGCACAATATTGAAAAAGCCCGGCGGGTGTTGGGGTACGAGCCCCAGATTGGGCTCGAAGAAGGCATGAGGAGAACGGTCGCTGTAAGTCTCCCTGCTGGCAACGTGTGCGAAGTCGTTATTGACATTTTCGACAGTGGCTTCAAGCAGAACAGGCCAAATCGAAATCTTCATGAATTTAGACGCTCTTTCCCCATCACATGATACCCCATCCTGGCACCTACGTGTACATTAAAATTGTTCTAATAACCTGGATTCTTGTCGTTTGCTTCTGCTTCGTGTCCCATCACTTTGGCTACTGGCACAAAATGTACATTTCGGGCCTGTTCGAGGATTGCTAACCGGAGGCAAGGATGCAGCACGCGCAGTTTCGAAACATGATTGACGCTTGGCCACGGATCGCGGTACGTATGTTTTCATAGATATCTTGTACATAAAATGGGCAGAAGAGCGGTCAGCAGACCTCGTGTCCGTGCCTTGGTATCATCGTGACTGACGCTACGTACTCGCCTGGGTACACAAGTGGTCAATCGGTCAGGATGCATCTGTACGTCGCATATGCTTCGTTTCAGAATCGTGACCTCAGTTGATCTCATCATGCAGAGGTCGGAAAGTACGGAAGCCGCATAAAAAACGGCGCATGCCTTGTTCAGTTAAAGGCACGTACCGACCGTCCCATATTGACTCTTCTTATTGTCTAGCGCTTGCGTCATACGTACTGATTTTGATACATCTGATAGACGACCTCTGCTCGCTGACGAGTGTACAATTTGGCGGCTCGCCTTCATCGATGGTGACGTTCGAGAAAAACGAGTACGTGTCCTTCCAGCTTTCTAGACTCAGATGGAGCCCATGATATCCGCAGCACTTGCTACATGTTGTGGCCACCGGTGCAACACAGCATCGTTGTCAGAGCAATACAAGGCCCAGCTTCTTTTCTTGTTCAATACAAAGCACAAGCACATTGCCCTGCGGCCCCTGCGGAAACATAGCACTCACTCCCTTGTACTCGAACATGGCAATCTGACACTCTACCAAATGAGACAAGCGAAGGATCGCCGTACGTAGCACGGCCTTCTGATAGCCGCCCTGGCTACGTTGCCTCTGGCCGTCTGCTATTTCCTTTCCGGGGCCAGTGCGCTTCGGGAGCGCGCGAGATACAACGACGCCCCCACGTGCTGGCGGCTCCTGCGAGAGTCAAAGCGTCCCCGCCTTGCCTTGTTCTCCGTTCCTGATACGTGCGCGTTGTACGTGTATATAAGCACGCCGCGTGCAAGAAATGGACGTATAGCACCATTGCCCGTCCGACTATGCGAACCACCCGCGTTTCTCTTCCTCCGTTCTCGACATTCATTTTTGACAAAGGCGATCGTGACGATCGCAGTGCCTCGGGATCGGTCGACTCGGAAGTCGACGAGCTGGCAGGTCTGTTTTACTTTTGAGGAGTAGCGCATGTATGCTTAAGTATTGAACAGACGATCCTGGATGTGCGAGCACACCTGCGCGCACGATGGTCTCCTCGCCGTCGCCCCCACCACAAAGCGCGATCCCGCGAACGCCGAGCGAAGGATCGTTCCAGAGCTGCGTGCCCTACCCTCCATGGGCCACCGAACCCAGGCGCAGTGGCGCCTACTCGGTACAGTCCAGCCCCGACTACACCGACTGCGCGTACTCGCGGCAGTCGAGCATCGCCCCCGCGTTCCGATTCAGCTCACACGAACCAATCGTCCCCACGGAACGCGAACTGAGGCGCGAACTGAGGCGCGAGAATGCCGAGTACACCGAGTACACGTCCTCGCGGCAATCGAGCACCGCTCCCTCGCCGAGACCCAGCGCACGAGAAGCA
>SFCI01001166.1:0-10797 GCA_004681135.1 Hericium alpestre | reverse complement strand
AACCACGGGAAGTGGCATGACAAGCGGCGGCGCGAGACCGAGTGCGAGGACGAGGATCCGAAGGTGCTCATCATCGGGGCGGGCCAAAGCGGGCTCGACGTCGCGGCGCGGCTGAAGTACCTCGGCGTCAAGACTCTCATCGTCGACAAGGAGCCAAGGATTGGAAATCTGTGGCGGAAGCGGTACGAGGCGCTGTGCCTCCATGATACGGTTTGTCAGTCGAGTTCAATTGCTACTGTGTTATGGTCAGCCGCTGATGCTGGCGTCCTAGGGTATGATCATATGCCATACCTTCCGTAAGTAGTGGCGTCGCCACTCGCCCTGGTTTATCTCACATGGCTTGCCCAGCTTCCCACCGACGTGGCCGGTATACACACCGGCACCGAAGGTGCGTTTTCTTCGAATGAGTAGGGGCGGAAATTGACGGCCCTGAAGCTCGCAGATTGGCTGGAGAATTACGCGCATGTCCTGGAGCTGGACGTTTGGTTGTCCACGAACATCATCAGCGTGAAGCAAGATCCCGAAACTCATAAATGGACGGTGTCGCTCCGCCGCGAAGATGGTAAAGAGAGGACGTTCGTCGTCAACCATCTTGTTTTCGCGATCGGGCTCGGGGGAGGAACACTGCGCATGCCGTCTTATCCAGGCGCCGTACGTATTTACTTCGAGTAGGTATTGCCGATGCTGAAAACACGACGCAGGACGAGTTCCAAGGCAAGATCCTACATTCTGGCGATTTCACCACCGGACGGGACTACATGGGTAAGAAAGTTGTAGTTGTGGGCTCCTGCACGTCTGGTAAGGTCGATCAACATGTCTGATTGAGTCATTGACATACCCGTCATGCCTGAAGGTCACGATATCTCTAAAGACTTGTACGATCACGGCGTCGGTATGTCCTCCCGTTTACGCCGCCTATCTCCGATTCATCTTGGCACTTCTAGATGTGACCCTCTTCCAACGGGGTTCGACCTACGTCATGTCAGTCAACAACGGCGTCACCAAGGTCTTTGGGTGTGAGTCTTCCGTACATTCTCTTTACCGCTTCGCCTCATTGCTTCTGGCTATGCACAGCGCTCTATCACGAGGGCGCAGATCCAGACGTTGCAGACCTCGTCAATGCGTCGTTCCCGAATTGGCTGAACCACATCGTGCAGCAGCGCGTAGTCAAGGACATCGCAGAACTAGACAAGTAAGCGTAGTGCTGGAGTGGAAGCGTATTGCTCAACTGTCACAGGGAGACGCTCGATGGCCTGCACCGCGTCGGCTTCCGCACGAATGATGGGATTGACGGGTCAGGATTCGGGATACTTGCGTGGTCGAAAGCGGGCGGATATTATTTGGGTGCGTGGAGTACCTCTGGAGGTTTGCTGTGCGCTGATAAGTGGGCTCAGATGTCGGCGCGAGCCAGCTGATCATCGATGGCAAGATAAAGCTCAAGAATGATGCTCAGATCAAGAAGTTCACGAAGGACGGCCTCGAGTTCGAGAACGGGAGCAAGCTAGAGGCGGACACTGTTATTTTCGCGACAGGGTGCGTCATGCGTGTCCGTTGTGGTGTCCCATGACTGACGTGGGACTATTGATAACAAAGATACGGTGATTCAAGAGATCCTGTGAAAAGAGTTATCGGCGAGGAGCTGGGTAAGCAGCTGAAGCCGATTTGGGGACTCGATGCGGAGGGCGAGATCAACTCCGTATGGAGGGATAGTGGCATCCCCAACATGTACGTGATGATGGGTACGTCAATTGAACTCCCTCGTGCCTTGCAAGTGTTCTCATCCGGCGTCGCAGGCAATCTGGCGCTCTGTAGATTCCATTCGAGGCATATCGCCCTTCGTAAGTCATTCAATGCTAAGTCCTCATATTCATGGAGACTCTCATGCAATGTCCCTTGTAGAAATCAAAGCAGTTGAGGTAGGCCTCTTCGGGGAGAGATACAGCCTCTAGACTCCACTTTGGTGTAGAAACAAATCTAGATAATCAATGTTCATTATGCAGTCAGCATCACAATCAAATATCGGACATACACAGTTGATTCCCTTTTCAACGTCAGCATGCACCGCTACAGGCGGTTGACTGTAAATGCATGCCTCAGGAATCACATTGTCACCCCTATAACAACAAACCCAAGCATGCAGTGGTGAACCACGCAAGAGCGAGCCGGAGACGCCGTCTCCAAAATGACGATATCGCGTTTAGTAGCTGCGGACATCAATGAGTTAGCTGCAATCTCAAATGAGACGGAGCGGATAGTCATAAACAAGCATCAGAAATGTGGAGGTCGAGAGATCTCATTGACAATATCTCATATAATAGGGAACAAAACCGTTCATCACTGCCATGCAGACATTCGCACGAACAAGAGGATTGTTGACCATATTAAATAGCCAACTTACCAGAAGCTACATTCGAGTCTATGTAGTATGCGTTAGCGTTGGAAGTGCTACTGCAAAGCACTGCATACTGCTTGGCCAGGACTGAGTTAACGTGCGGCTCTGGATCTTAGGATGCTGTAACCTACATATGTCCAGTTTACACTTCTCGATGGCATACACCTTGTCAAATAAAGATCGCTACGAGCAGGAAGACCGTGGATGCCCTGTAATTCGATCCGTTCAAGGATAGGCGTGTTCAAGCGGCCATATGTTGTCAAAATCCCATAAGATAGAACCGAGACGAGTCAACCTGGGGGAGAAGGCGGCTTGTATGAACTGTCTCGATTCTACGAAAAGTAACGCTATGATATGACCAGGCCGCAGTCCACGAGCATCGCCTTGAGGAGGATGAAAGACACGATCATTGGCCAAGCCGTTGCCCGCCCCATGAGCCTGAATCGTGTGAAAGAAGGCTCGGCCTTCGCCGCGGTGATACTCCGCCACAGCAGACCTTAAGGAAGATAACTTATGACAGTCGATCTCCTACTGCCCACGGCTGCATAGCGCATGTCTGCCGCGCACACCAGTTCAACATTTGTGCACCAGTTTTCTCGGAACGAGAGTGCGTCAAATTAGTTGTGTATCTACCGAAGTCATTACATAGGTCTAGATGTTTGCAACGAAAAGAACGGCCTAGTGCCCTGAAGAAATCGTCCACGAGAAGACCCGTACGAAAAAATGCACGCCAATCCACTTCAATATCATGCCCTTTCGGGCGTCTCCAGATCCTTCAGCGCGTGCTCTTCACGCAGCCCAAACTTGTCCTGCGTCTCCGCATGCATAGGGACCTCTTTCAAGAATGGCACTGTCAGCAACCCAAGGCCAGAGATCCCGATCATTGTCTTCCAGATAATAGACATGCTGTCAGCGAAGGCCGCGCGGGCTTGCGAGCGCAATGGCTCTTCGAGGCCCGAGATGAGTGGGATGGCAGCGTAGGCAATCTCGAAGCCCCCTTGAAATTGTGACGCGAACTCAACAGGTAGCTTCTTCTTTAGTTCGTTTTGCAGGATCGTTGACGCGATGGTGATTCCCCATGTCTGACATTTCTCGTCCCATGAGCACAGGTTAGAAATGATTCGAGCAGGTCGACGAACCTGAGCGAAGGCGCGGACGAAGGCAAAGAAGGCGAGGGCAGCCGCGGTGCGTTCGACAGATAACGGTGCCAACACGGGGAAAACAGTGCCAGTAAACTATACACCAATCAGTGATGCAGTTCGCAAGTTCAGAAAGGACCATACAATCATGCCTGTACCAGCCGCTGCTACGAACTGGAATCCCACCCACTGACCCACCGAACTATCAGACTTGAGGAGACTAAGAAGACCAAAGCCGACGATCGTAAGTACCCAGCCCATGATGTTGGCCGGTATGTAGCGCTTCATTAACTGTACCATTAAACCGGAAAACATAGCCCACGGTGAAATGACCAGTGCTGTAGCCAGGAGGTCCACGCCCGAACGGATGGGGGATGCGCCAAAGCATGCTTGAAAATATATAGGCATATAGTCTGTCGAATTTCAGTGAGTAAGAAAGGAAATGAGGATAAGAAGGGCAACATACAAATGATCGCGATGCTCGTGATGCCATGGACGAACGTAGACAGGTACGCGCTCAAAGTCGTCCGATTGGAAAGCACGTCGTACGGAACGGTAGGTTCACGGGGGACCTTGAATTCATAGATCAAGAATCCGAAGATCAGAGCCAATCCGATAATCAGAGGTGCAAGGACGGCTGCGGAATCCCAAGGATGTTGGATACCAGCCCATGTCAGCCCAACAATGGCAATCGTTGTTCCTGCGATGACAATGAGGTTGCCGCTATAATTCAAAAACATTAGTTGGCTCCCTATGTCAGTGTGTTAAACCGCTCACATCCAATCAACGCGCGCCAGCTTCTCGCGTATGCTTCCTTCTGGCGTGCGGACGCGCAAAAAGAGGGTTACAAGCACAAAGGCAATGGCGGTGAGAGGGAGATTGAGGACTGTTACGAGTGTCAGACCAAGGCTGACCGGTCGTACAGACAATTCAGTACTCACAGAAAAGCCATCTCCACGCAGATTGTGCCAGAGCACCGCCCTGTCACGAAACATTTCAATCGAGCTGCCGGAAGGCCAGTGAACCGGCACCTACAACGACCGGACCAAATGCACATGCTAGTGACCAAACCAATCCGATGATACCTTGGTACATGCCCCGTTCAGCCAACGGGACGAGATCCGACACGATGGTCTCCGTCATATTGATGATCCCTCCGCCGCCGATGCCTTGAACCGCTGCGTTCTCGTTCAGAACTACGCTGTAAAGCCACGAAGCAGATAAACTCACCTCTAGCGGCAATGAGCATGTTCATGCTCTGCGCTGCGCCGGCGAGCGCGCTCCCGACGGCGAAGAACACGATCGACGCGAGCATGACGGGCTTCCGCCCAAACACGTCCGCGAGCTTCCCTGACAGTGGCAGCACCGCCGTGCTCGCGAGCGCATACGCAGAGCCGACCCATGAGAAGTCGCTCCCGCCGTTGAGCTTCTTCGTGATCGTGGGCAGCGCGGTGGACACGGCGGTCAGGTCCAGCGCGCTAAGGAATATGGACATGATGATGGCGGCAAACGTGAGCCAGAAGGCGGAGCCCTTGCCTCGCCGCGCGGGCTCCAGCGCGCCCTGCTGCGAGGTGAGAGTGCCTGTCGGCGATTCCATTCAGAGGAAGATAGCGGAGAAAGGGGGGGACTTGGTATCGATGCCTGCCACTGCGGTGCGGCGCCATGTTATATATGACCTACAACTCCTCGCAGGCGATGCGAGCCCCACCATCACAATTTGCGTTCTTCATGACGAAGCAGATTGTTTTGTCGAGATCAGGACCCATGAACGTCCACGACACGAACCGGCCAGGGGATGCCTGATTGCAAGGATACATCAGGTACCATAACCATCGTTATTGGTCCGCGTCTTGCTACGGAACGCACAGGATCTCGGCTGTCAAGTGTTATACCCAACACCGCAGCAGCTGAATAACGTCGATGCAGCGCTCAGAAATGCGTCGAAACACACCAGAAAGGTGTGGGGAGGCGCTAACAGAGGCGGCCCCGGAGGGATGGAAGATGGCCGAGGCGTCGTGCCTGGCAGTTTCCTGGCCGGGGGAGGCCCCATTCTTGATGCCGTTGACAGTCACAAGAATCTTCCTGATTGCTAATCGATATTTACTGCAATAGAAATTGATAGGTGTCTCGGAGTGATGAACGCGTATACGAGTAGAGACGAGTGCGTGCCGAGGGGAGGCGCACGTCCCATGCCTTCGGATTACCGGAAACTGCCGAAACGAAGTCCGCTCACCTTCCAGTGTCCCCTCAGCCTTCCACCTGCTGCACGCGACTGGCAAGCCGGAATGAAACCAAATCCGCTATATCCACAATTATTACGCATCCAGCGCAGACGGCGGGCAATCCAGATCCAGACGTAGGTAAGTGAAAGCAGCGAAAAGAAAGCGAAGCCCGCACACCTTTCTCCCCGCTACTGTACACGCGACCGGCACGCAGCAGCGACGACCAAATCCACTATATCCACGATAGTTTCGGCATACACGCAGCGCAGGCCGCGCGCATGCAATCCGGATCCGCACCCGACCTCGCGCCTTGCTCGTATTTTTATCCAGCATCGCAGGCAACCTGGCGCTCTGTAGATTCCATTCGAGGCATATCGCCCTTCACAAGTCATTCAACGCTAAGTTCTCGTATTCTTGGAGACTCTCATGCAATGTCCCTTGTAGAAATCAAAGCAGTTGAGGTAGGCCTCTTCGGGGAGAGATACAGCCTCTAGACTCCGCTTTCGTGTAGAAACAAATCTAGATAATCAACGTACAATATGCAGTCAGCATCGCAAGCGAGTATAGTGTCACGCACTCCGCAGCACCTACATAAAATCCTCGAGTTCATGGCGCTATTTACAGGCGGCTGATTGTAGCATCTCCTTTGAGTAATTGAACTATATGCTCAGTGAAAACGAAAGCCAAGGGTGCAGCAGCGAGCCGCGCAACAGCTTAGCCTAAGAGCGAACACCATGTACAAAGCCATGATATCACGATCGATAACTGCGGACAACCGATGAATTAGCTACAATCTAAAATGAGACGGAGAAAACAGTCATGAGCAAGCATCAGAAATATAGAGGTCAAGAGATCTCATTGACAACATCTCATATAATAGGGAACAAAACCGTTCATCATTGCCATGCAGAAATTTGCACGGACATGGGCATCGTCGGTTACATGGACAAGTCAACTTACCAGCAACTATACTTCAGTTGTGAGTAGAATGTTCAGGCATTGAGAGCGCCGCTATGAGGATCACCACTACGTACAGGGCGGTCAAGACCGAGTCAGCGTGCGGCTCTGAATCTCTAGATGCTGTAACCTACATACCTCCGGTCCATACCTCTCAAGAGTATATAGGGGTATACACCCCTGTCGAAGAAAATTGCTAAGAGTAGAAAAAGCTTGGGTTCTCAAAGATCCAACCTTCAAGGATGGGCGTATTCAAACGGCCATATGTTGTTGCAATCCGTTGAGGCAGAACTGGATCCAGTCAACTGGGGGAAGAAGGCGGTTCGTATGGACCACGTCTCGAGTCTACGGAAAGTAAAGCTTTGATATGACCAGGCCGAAATCCAAGAGCATCACTTTGCGAGAGAAGCCCGTAGTCATTTGGTAGTCACCTAAGTCAGGACGAAAGAACGCCGCTGCAGCCGCCCCACGAATCTGAGCCGTGCGAAAGAAGGCTCGGCCTTCGCCGCGGCGGTACTCCGCCCACACGGTGCTCATGCGCTCATGGTTGCGATGTACTGTACAGTACATACAATCAAACCAACTCATCGTGGTCTTGATGTATCGTAGAAATTCATTCTAATGTAATATTATCCAAATCCCATTGTCAGCGAGTGACGTCGCTGGAAGATTGCACACGCAAGTTCAGCTTTTTCGCATGGGTTTTCTCAGACTGAGATTGTAAAATTAGATATGTTCAGTTAAAGATATTGCTTATGTCTAGATGTTTACAATAAAAGAAATGACAGCGCCCATAAACCTGAATAAACTGTCCGTGCGAAGACCGCTGCGAGGAACCACACGCTAATCTACTTCGATACATATCATGCCCGCTCGGCCTCCTTCAGATCCTCCAGCGCATGCTCTTCATGCAGCCCAAACTTGTCATGTGTCTCCGAATGCATCGGGACTTCTTTCAAGAACGGCACTGTCAGCAGCCCCAGACCAGAGATCCCGATCATCGTCTTCCAGATGATGGACATATCAGCGAAGGCGGCGCGGACTTGCGAGCGCAATGGTTCTTCGAGGCCCGAGATGAGTGGGATGGCAGCATAGGCGATCTGAAAGCCCCCTTGAAATTGCGACGCGAACTCGATGGGAAGTTTCTTCTTCAGCTCGTTTTGCAGAATCGTCGACGCAATGGTGATTCCCCATGTCTGAGATTTCTCATGCCATGAGCGCAGATTAGCGATACTTAAAGACGGTCGACGAACCTGAGCGAAGGCGCGGACGAAGGCAAAGAAGGCGAGGGCAGCCGCGATGCGTTCGACAGATAATGGCGCCAATACGGGGAAAATAGTACCAGCAAACTATACGCCAATCAGTGACGCAAGTTTAGAAAAGGTGCGTACAGTCATTCCCGTCCCAGCCGATGCTACGAACTGGAATCCCACCCACTGACCCACCGAGCTGTCGGACTTGAGGAGACTAAGAAGGCCAAAGCCGACGATCGTGACTACCCAGCCGATGATGTTAGCCGGGATGTAGCGCTTCATCGGTTGCACCATCACACCACAAAAGAGAGCCAGGGAACGATGACCAATGCTGTGGCCAGGAAATCCACACCCGAGCGGATGGGAGATGCGCCAAAGCAGGCTTGAAAATATATAGGCAGGTAGTCTTTCGAATTCTGCTAAGTGAAGAGACAGAAAGTCAAGGTTGATAGGGCCACTTACAGATGATCGCAATGCTCGTGATGCCATGGATGAACGTAGACAGGTACGCGCTCAAAGTCATCCGATTGGAAAGAACGTCGTATGGAACGGTGGGCTCGCTACGAATCTTGAACTCTTATACCAAGAACCCGGCGATCAGAGCCAATCCAATGATTGAAGGTGCGAGGACGGCCGCGGAATCCCAAGGATGTTGGATACCAGCCCATGTGAGCCCAACAATAGCGACCGTTGTTCCTGCGATGACGGTGAGGTTACCGCTATAATTCAAAAACATAAGTTGGCACCCCATGCCAATCTGTTAGACCGCTCACATCCAATCAACGCGAGCCAGCTTCTCGCGTATACTACCCTCTGGCGTGCGGACGCGCAGAAAGAGCGTTACAAGCGTAAAGGCAATGGCGGTGAGAGGGAGATTGAGGACTGTGATGACTGTCAGACCAAGACAGACCACCGTCAGGTCGACACTCACAAAAAAGCCACCTCCACGCAGATTGCGCCAGAGCACCGCCCTGCCACGAAACGTCTCAGTCAAGTTACTCGAGAGTCCAAAGACTCCGGTACCTACAATAACGGGTCCACCCGCACATGCCAGTGACCACACCAAACCCAGAATGCCTTGGTATACGCCTCGCTCAGCCAACGGCACGAGGTCCGACACGATGGTCTCCGTCATATTGATAATCCCCCCCGCCGCCGATACCTTGAACAGCTGCGTCCTCGTTCAGAACTACGCTGTAAAGCCGAAGAGCAGAGGAACTCACTTCTAGCCGCGATGAGCATATTCATGTTCTGCGCCGCCCCGGCGAGCGCGCTCCCGATGGCGAAAAACACAATCGACGCGAGAATGACGGGCTTTCGCCCAAACACGTCCGCGAGCTTCCCCGACAGCGGCAGCACTGCGGTGCTCGCGAGCGCATACGCGGAGCCGACCCATGAGAAGTCGCTCCCGCCGTTGAGCTTCTTCGTGATCGTGGGCAGCGCGGTGGACACGGCGGTCAGATCCAGTGCGCTGAGGAATATGGACATGATGATGGCGGTGAATGTGAGCCAGAAGGCGGAGCCCTTGCCTCGCCGTATGGGCTCCGGCGTGCCCTGTTGGGAGGTGAGAGTGCCTGTTGACTCCATTCAAAGGAACGGACGAGAAATAGAGAAAAGGCGGTATTTGGTATCGATGCCTGCCACTGCGGCGGCGAGCCATGTTATATACGACCTGCAAACTGAGGCTGCAATTTATGTTACCCTGCAGGCGGTGCGAACCCTGCACGCCCATCATTTGCATACTCTGCGACGAAGCAGACCATTTTCTTGAGATCAGGACCCATGAATGCATGAGGATCCACGACACGAACCTGCCAGGGGATGCCTGATTGCAAGGATGCATCAGCGGCCATAATCGTCGTCACTCAGCCGCGTGCCGCTGGAGATCGATTGTAAGGCTTTATCGCCAAGGCCTCAGCGGCTGAGTAACATCGGTGCAGCGCTGAGAAATGCAGCGAATTCGACTAAGTTAGAAGGATCTGGGGAGGCGCTGGAGAGCCGGATCCGGGCAGGGAAGGACGCCCGATGCGTCGTGCCTGGCAGTTTCTTCGCCGGGGGTAGTCCCACTCTTGATGCCATTACACTCAAAGATTCCTGATTGCTGTGGATTCTGCAATAGAGATTAATGCGTGTCTCCAGGAAGCAAAAAATGAGTAGATAAATGGATGCCGAGGGGAGACGTACTCGTCCATCAACATGAGCATCGGAAACTGCCGAAACAAAAGTCCGCTCACCTTCCTTCTTCCCGCGCCTCCCTGCTGCACACCAGCGGCAAGCCGCAGCGACGACCGATAAAATATCCACGATAATTGTACATCACGGCATACACGCCGCGCAGGCCGCGCGCACGCAATCCGGATCCGCACCCGAAGCAACATGTGTAGAGTAACTGTAAGCAGTAGTACGAGTCCTTGAGTCCGAGTCCGAGCAATAACCGTAGCGAGTGTGGGATAGGACGATGCGGGTAGTGGGATGGGTAGTGGGTGGTGGTATCGAAAGTACGAGGTATGTAGGTATAGGATATACAACTAAGGGAAGGCCTAGGACGCCTAGCTTGACAGTCCGAACCGAGAGGAGAGATAATAAGAAGCATATGTACAAACCCGCCGCTCACCGCTCGAAGCGCCCGCCAGGCCCGTCCAGCTCAAAGCTGCCATTGCTATGCACGCTCGACGGCCGCGCGCGCTCGGGCTCCGGCGACGCAAGCCCAGGGAACCGCGGGCTCAGCGGGCTCTGCAACAGGCGGATGTGGCCAGGGCTGACCGACCGCGCGCTGGCGAGGCTCCCGACGGCGCTCACGCGGCGGTCGAACGAGATTCGGCTCCCGCGCAAGG
>SFCI01001165.1:0-10806 GCA_004681135.1 Hericium alpestre | reverse complement strand
TCTCGCTTACAGAAGGTCCGCGATACGCTGCAGAGACGCGCGAGTCCCCGCAGAAGAGCACGCGCGTAGCAGATGGGGACGAGGACCTCGACAAGACTCCAACCACCCCGACCTCGCCGGTGTTCAAGCGTTTTCCGCCCACCACGCCCACATCGCCGACGCCCAAGGGCACCTTGAAGCTGAACGAGATTCCGCGGCGTGGGACAGCACAAAAGGTCGGGACGGCACGGAAGGCTAGCATAGCAGACGAAAACGAGGACGCCCTCGAAGAGCGCGTCGAGAAAGCTCTGGCAGCTGCGCGCGAGCGCCGCCGCTCCTCCGCAACCCGTCTTCCCTTCGTCCTACGCTCCCCCGACGCTCAGGCGCGGCGCCAGTCCCTCTCCTCACCGCTTTCCTCGCCAACACGCTCGCCGCGCAAGGCCGTCGCAGAGGAACAGCCGCACCCACAGCCACAACCGGGGCCCTTCCAGCTGCTCGAGGGTCTGGAGAGCGGCGCGTTCGGCAAGACGCTCGCGGCGCGCGACCTGTCGACGCGCCGCGTCTGTGCCTCAAGGTCTTCGAGAAGGCGCGCGTGCAGGCGCGCCGCCACGTGCATGCGCTGCGCCGTGAGCTCGTGGCGTATCAGCGCGTCGCGGGCAGTGACGAGTGCCTCTGGGTCATGCAGATCCACGCGGCGTTCCAGACTGATGAGAAGATCTATTTCGTGATGGTGCGTCGTCCACGTGTCTGTCCCTGTAGTGCGTTTGCTGAACTGCGAGGTGCAGGACTTGATGGACCACGATTTGCTCGAGGCCATCGGGAGAGGAATCACGAAGGACCAGGCGCGCAAATGGATGGCTCAAATCGTACGCCCTGCTGTTTCATACGCATATGTAACTTCCTGACCTCCATTCAGTCGACAGGCATCCAGGCGCTGCACGACATGGGTGTCATGCACCGCGACGTCAAGCCCGAGAACATCCTCATCGACTACCAGGGCTCCGCGCGCTCGCGGACCTCGGCACCGCACACGTGCACTCGCATCCACTCTCGCCGAACTGCACATACACATCCGAGTACGTGGGCACGCCGCCGTACATGGCGCCGGAGCTCGTCTCCATCGGCAACCTGCTGCACCGCGGCATGGAGCCTGCGGAGTACAGCCTGTGCTACGGCGTGCAGGTGGACTGGTGGGCGCTGGGGTGCGTGTTTTGGGACATGCTCACGGGCGAGGTGCGTTTTGTGCTTGGCTGTGTCTGGGGCGATGCTGATGGTTACGCAGAGCTTGTTCCAGGAGCAGCACGATCTGAAGCAATACATCGAGATGTTCCGCAAGGGACAGGGCGTGCAGTATCTGCGATCCCGGGCCCCCGACATGACGCAGTGGGAGGAACGGCTGCTCGCAGGGGTACGTCTCTGGTCCCTCCCTGCACGATGAAAGCACTGACGATTCCGCCACAGCTGCTGGATGTCAACGAGGACCGCCGGTTCCTCTTCCACGACATCAGACTCGAAGGATACTTCAAGCGAAACGGTCTGAACGAGTTTGACAACCTCACCGGCCGAACCAGGGTCTCCCGCAGTACGCATCCGTTCGTGGTTTCTATCCATCTCATCTCACCCTCTCCTGCAGGTCTTTACCGCCCAGAGAAGGCCCACTACCAGCTTTGCGACACGCGCGATCTAGAGGTGGTAGACCTCTTCGAGACGACGCGAGAGCGCACGACGCGGCTGCGCCGACTGTCGTATGAGTCCGACAGCACCACCAATAGTGACGACCCCGAGCGCACTTGGCGGCGCTTTGCGTGGATCAGCCCCAAGGGCATGTGGAGCGACTGGGCCGCGCCGGAGAAGTTAGGCTTCTAGCTCTAGCGCGGGGAGGACGATGGTAGGAGGGGTGTCTTCATGGGTGGAAGGGTCTCTTCAAATTCGTTTGGACAGAAAGGTGTATTATTATCATTCAAACACTATACTTCGCAGTTCCTTTTCCTTCTTCAACGCATCTCACTGTCTCGCATCTAGCATCATTTACAACTGACAACTCATCTGTAGCACACATCTCTGTCTTACTTTTTCTCGATATCACTGCATATTTCATGATCAGCATTCGTATACCACCCATAGCATCTTTTCTCGATGAATACATTACGCATTAGGCTGTAGCATCGGTTTCTTACCGACAAATGGGAAAAAAACCGGCGGCCCTCGTCTCCAGTTCCGTCCATATCCGGCAGGCGCGGAGAATTATAGACCCGTTACGTGTCGTACTCCATATCAACTTCGTAAGCAAGCTGCGTTTGTTCTGTAACTACAACGGTCATTGGTGAATGTACAGTACATGATCAACTGCTGACACGACACTAGTCTCAAATCAACTTTCTAGGTCGATTGAAGATAGAAATCGAGGAATATATCATGAATCCTGAGATCGCACCAAGCAATTCCCGGAGGACTTGGGAGGAACTCCAAGTCCGTACGGATTTCATCTGGAAGCGTTCGTAGAAGCGTATCTTTTCAACGACCAATGCCTCGGAGTTGTGCTCAAAATGTGTTGCCAATGGAACATGGTACGTGCCCTCGCCTTCTCTGCTCTAACTCATCGTGTGCGATTTCAGATATCTCTGAGCCTCTCACAGTTAGTCGTTTACAAGTTAACGTTCCGCCGGTCGATTTGATCTGACTTCATTGCCAGAATAACGACTGCTGACTAGCCTTCATGCGAAGTAGCGTCGAGCGATAGCCCGCCTGTCAAGCTGTCAAGCCCCATTGCTGTCAGATAGCCGTCCCGCTCCGCACAGCGGTCCTGCCGATCCCTTTATCATGGCAGTTAATTCCATTTCTCGCAATTAAAGCCGAGTGGGAAAAAATCGGCCTCGAGTCCCAGCCATATCCGGCAGGCGTACAAAATGGCGGTGCTGTCCGACTTCCTTCCAAATTTCAGCGCCTCAGCGATGGGAGAAGTACGATAAGACGGCTCATCAGAAGCCCTGGCACATGCCATGCACCTGTTCTATGGGACAATGCGGGTGTGTGCTGCTAGATATCCCAGGATATAACGTTTTCTGTTGTCTTCCATAGAGCTCAGTCATCCTCGCCATGCCCGCCATCGCTTTCACGTTCGGCGCCTTCGGCGACATCTTTTCACTCATTCAACTAGCCAGGAGCGTCCAGAAAGCGCTCAGCGAGAGTGCCGGCGCGTCGATGGAATATCAAGACCTTGTCATGGAAGTCGACTCATTTATCAAGATCGTGAATTGCGTGCATCGCACAATGTCGTTCCATGGACCCAATAGGCTCCCGCCGTCCGTAGAGAACGCTCTCAATGCGTCGCTGGCGATATGCTCTGTACTCATCGGCAAGATCGGAAACAAGATCATCGACTATCGGGAGAGCCTTCGCAAGGGCGGTGGGACGCGTATGATGCTCGACTCGTGGCGGAAGATAGGCTGGGGTTTGTTTGCGAAGAACGAGATGATCGATCTACAGCGGAGGCTTGCAGAGCAGGTCGAAGTTATGAATACGTTGCTGACTCTAGCGCATGGGTCAGTGGCTTTTATTCTTTCATCCGCTCTTTCCGCGAACCTAATCCTCGCATTGACAGGCACGCGTTGTCTCGAACTGAGGAGAACAGTCGCGAGCAGCTGGAGATAATCCGTGAGATGCATCATTGTCTCAAGAAGAACCCGAATGTCCTCGGATACACCTGGGAAGGCGCCCCAAATCCTGGGGAGGAACCTGTCCTGTTCACAGATTTCTGTGGACATTCTGTCTCCGTCCCTTCGGAGTTCTGTTTGAGCGGAGAGGTTTGTGCGATCGTGATATTTTTGTTTGGGCTTAAGTTTGACTCGTATACAGCGCTTTAAACGCTTTCAAAATTTTTACTTCAGCGACCGGCCCGGCCTTAAAATCGTGAATTTCGAGTTCACATCGTTTTCGCATCGGCGGCCAAGAAGAAAGGGCGAACATCCTCGTATCGAACTAGCCTTCTATATGGAAGTCTGCGTAAAATATGCTACAGTCTGTCCGATATGTCAGAAGGCCTACCCTGGCGCCAAGGTCACGATTGGCTTCAGTGTCGTCTGGTCAGTAAGATCTCATTCAATCGGTCTATGGCGCCTTAACAAACCATTTCTGTTCGCAAAGCCCGTACTGTCAAACCTGGTACCAAATTAGCAACGAATGGTCGTACGATTATAGGACAAGCGGTTATAACCAGCAACGAGAAACCATCATCTCGGAGAAGTATGGAAATTCTCCGAGCATCGAATGCGCACCAGCCAGCCCGACACAAATAATGAGACGAATGGGGACAAACCCTTTCGATGTACTGTTTAGCGATTCCGGTGCCGATCTGGCTGCAGCGGCGGACTTGCAATTCATGCGTAGGATTTCAGTCCGCCCTGTATTTCCCTTGGTCGAAGACGGAGAGCAGTACGGACGGACGTGCTTCAGATGGGACGCGGATGATGTGAGGTGCTTGTTTGCTTTGTACGGACTCAAATGTGCGTTTGACACCCACCGTCGTTGTTGTCAGAAGGCTGAACTGGTAACTCCATTGCAGGCACAGAGGAAGACTTGCTAAATTCACAGCCTTCTGATCTGGTCGAGAGAACATACAAGTCAGACGGTACGACATGCATAGCTCGGTCCTAATTTTTGTTCATAGCGCTGATCCGTAACATTGCAGCATTTTCAGCATGTATAGGGAGGAGACCGGCATCAACATTCAGACTCTCGACAGCAGACCTGGCGAGGCTGCACCTACCTGCGGAAGACTGAGCGTTGACGTTGCATAGGTCTGCCGCAGGAACTTCATGAACAACCCGGAGAGGATTGCAGACGCATAACGTCAGGCTGAAAGGCCTATTGACTCTCACTCCTGAGGCCTGAGGTCTGACGCGAAGCTTGACATTTGAAGCCACAAGGTTTGGGCACGCTTTGGCTGCCAGCAGGTTAATCAACCTCGTACAGCAGTGGAACGCCTCGGAGAGCGTATATATTTTCCGGAAATGATAGCGGCATAGCATACTTCACTGATGCACGAAAGGATGATGGGACGGATAATAAAAAAATTCTAAATAAAAAAATTTATGCCGTGAACGCCTGAGTGAGCTTTGCGCCAAACATATATATGATATATGACAGCACCCACAAGTTGTTCAAAGGGAGCGGTCAAGAACTCCTTCCCGGTGGTCCTCTTTTACTCGTTGCGTCCCAGCCGATCCCCTCAGTCTACTCACATTTACTCCTTCATCTCATTCTACCCTACTGAACGCGTGCGATCGCCCCACCCCTCGCCCGCCTCCTCACCATGCCGTCAGTGATAGATGCCATTTCATAAACTGTACCTGAGCATATCCTCCAGAACATCCGCAAGCCCGCGCATACGTGTAGATATTACGACGCCGCGATCATCCTCGCACAAAGCAAGGCCTCCCATAGCCATTCGCGGAGCGTATCTGTATCAGTGGTTGGCGTCGGTCTCTGTGTGGATTCCAAAGATCGGCATTCATTTCCGAGCACGGTGCTTGATCCCCGGGTGACGATAGCGTCGAGACGTGATATTGCGATGGATGCGCGCGAAAATGATGCTCCTGGAAACACGAGATATGAACGCGAAGGGCGCGATGTGACGGGTGACGGCGTCGCTATGCGTGAAGTTGAGCTGGCACTGATTGACATTCCCAGCACCGCTGGTAAGAGCTGAGCGCGACAAGGCGTATTTTGCGAATCTGAAGGAGGGCACCGGGAGGCCACGCTGCAGACACGAGGCTGGAGATGGAAGAGATCCGGGCGATAAGCACTGCTGCATTGCCTGCTCCTATGTTCGCCGGGCTGATAACCAGCCGCAAAGATACCAACTCCTTGCGAGATGCAGAGAGGGGGATCGATGATGACGGCACCAGAAGCGACCCAGCGAGGAACGAGCGAATGTGAAGGCCCCATCCGTCCTGTACGATCCCGCTGGCTCCTGATCCAACTTATGCCCACTCTAAAGCTGCCGACCGTATCATGTTGCCTTTGGTAGAAGACTGACGGTAGCCAACCAGCCAAGACCAGCATAATCCCAAAAAATGACATGTGAGAGCCTGATGGGGCGCGCCGTAGGTGTGAAGGCACCGTGACGAGCAAGGGGCTCCGAAGATTAAACATCGCCGATTCCGCCTGTGCATCCGGTGCCGGTGGGGCCATGGAGAGCGCGGGATGCCGGCGAGATGACCGTGAACGCAATGTCTCTCGCCACAGAAGGAGCATAGGTGACAGCTCACACCGTGCGCGCCGTAATGCAGCCCAATCGCACGCACCTCATCGCGCGTTCTAGCATATGAACGCGTCAGATGCGCTACGTGACGAGCCGGCATCTCCATCGCACCCAGTGCAAAGCCGGCGGCGCCCTGCTCCGGACAGCGCTTTCTCGTGGCGCGGCGAGTGAATTTGTGATATGAAGACTGGGGCGTAATGCTGGATTGCGCGGGGCAGGACACTTTGTGTGTTTAGCCTTGGAGCCCGGAGGGAAGGGGAAGGGCCGATCGTTGATCCGGGCGTCGGAGTCGGAGCTGGAGTGTGGCATGGAAAGCTGCGGGGAGATGAAGGCACGATAGGAAATCTGAGATGCCTCAGCCTGCACGATGCGCGGACGGACGCGCTGTCAAATAGGCCTCTGTTGATCGCGGCGAGAATCTCACCTCGGCGACGCAAGCGCATGGCTAGAAGCGTGTGAGCGCCGCAGATGAAGGAAAAAAGGAAGGCGAAGGATATGGGCGCCGTCTTACCAAGTGCGAGAACAAAAGGAGAGGCCGATATGGTATGACAGTTGACATGCTACCATGCGGGAAGCTTCCATAGTGGAAAGCGGAGCCATACAGCGTCTCTTCATATTCACGGATATCTGGCTCTAGGACGAGTGTTCAGGCGAGCTGAATTTGAATCTGTAGTTCTGAATGTGATATGGTGAATGTTTTGGTGATATGTTGAAGTTGAGTAGATGGACGAGAGGGAAAAAACATACCGAGGACAGACCCTCGACCCGGGTCGTGGAGGTGTAGAATGGAACATGTCATCGTGTTTGGCATGGGAGGATCCGAGCAGCGGGACTCTGGACTTGTGGTACAGGCTTTGGTCGGTGGATTTGAGACCGCGTAGGGGACATACATCCGGCGCTCTGGCATCGACTGTCCTGGAGTGAGAGATGTCCGCGTGAATCCAACAATAGCCCCAATCAATTACTGCTTTTTGCGCTGCTTTTTGCCTGCTGCTTTTTCGAATGTGCCTGATTCCGACAGTGGTAAGCGAGCTTAAGCGACGCCAAGCGGCCAAAAAGCAGCAACGAAAAGCAGCAACGAAAAGCTGAAATTGAGTAGGACTAATACATCATTCAGGCAACGATGATACCCACCACAAGCTTGAAGACACCAGACGCGATACACCATTGCGATCTTGCTATGAGATCCCGCCATCAAGAGGCATCACAGATCCTCGAAGCTCTTCGCGTAGCACGACATGAGCTCTGGTCTCCGCTGCTGACCCCAAATGGAAGATGGTCGTTCCGTGTGTCGGAAGTGAACTCCAAATGTACGACAAAGAGATAGAAAGGCAGTATAGCCAAGAGTCGCAGTGGCAGAGACCCTCGCATCTAGAGGATTGACGGACATAAACCCGCAATAAAGCTCGACATACGCGAAGGACGCGCGGGTGCCGATGCATTAAGTAACATTTGTCGGGACCTTGCATTTAGCATAAGCGTTCCGTCCGGGATTCCAACTGAAGGAAAAGCGATAAACAAGACGACTGCACCCGTCATCTGCACGGTCTAAACGATGAGTCGCACTAAAGTCTCGGCGGCCGGGCATACTTCGGACATGCGCTCGAGGGCCGTGCATTGGAAATTCACGTGCACGGATGGCGGGAAATGATCCACAGAACGCCCGGGGCGCATCAGAACACGTTCCGCGCAGACCAAAAGACAAGGAAACAGATCGAAATAGATGGAAATTCGAGACAGGACGGCCAGTCATTGTATCAATTTCGCTTGTGATGGCGTGCGCTTGGGCAGGCCATCGTGGCAAAGCGGCACTTGATCTTGTCGAAGACAACGGGTGGGGTATTACAGAGAAGTTACGGAGCGCGTCAGCGTGGTTCGCTCCGACGTCGGATATGTCAAATATTGTCAATGGGGGCAGCGCGCCAGTCGTCGAATCGCGCCGCGCTTGATCGGAGATGTCATAGAAACATGTTATTTGCTTACCGCGTTTGCGACAAGCATTTGTATTATGTGGACATGTGGATGCACGATATTGGCCAGGGATGTCTATGACGATAATTTAGTTGATACATGTCGAAGAATCAAGGCACTCGGCACGCGTGGTCTTGTTTCGAGTGAGACATTTGATTGGATAGCCGAAGGAGCTCGCACACGAGCCCGCGTGGCAAGCGAATCCCCGGTGGTCGCGACAGCAACAGCGGGCGTGTGGCGCCGTGCGCCACCAACTTGCAAAGGAAACACAGCGGCAGGCGCAGCGCAAGTAGTTGACGCTGACGCGTGTAACGACGCCCGACGCGGCGGGGGACACATCGGGGTGGAGGCTTGGAGCAAAAAATAAAAAGGATCTCGTGAGCGAGAAGGCCATCGGGGCCCGATCTGGGGCGCTGATGGCCTTGTTAGCCGAGCTAGGTGTCGAGCAGGATGACGGCAGTGCCCTGGTGTCGGATTTTGCCTTCCATTTTGCAGGCGCGTGGACGGGGACGGCAGGGGGGCGCGGGAGACCTCTGGAGCGGCGGGAGCCAGAACACGGTAAGGAGACAACAAAAAGATGAAGACCAAAAAATTAGCAACAAGAGCAAAACACAAGACAACAGCGCGAAGGACGACTGGGAGTGGATGTTCACAACCAGATCGAGCAGGATAAGCAGAACTTAAAGCTTAACGGCGAGGACGCGCGTGTCCAGAATGGAACATCTGTCCCTCCGCTGAGGCCCTCCGCTCTTCCTCCCTCTCTTCCTCTTCCTCGCCGCCCTCAACCACGACCACGACCCCCTTCCGTCGCGTTCGCGACGGTTTCACGGGTTGCCTTGGCGTTCGCTTGTTTGCCCGCCAGCTTTCTTCAAGTTCCTCGGGGCTCACTCTCTTTCCTCCGCAACCCTCACGCTCCTTATTTCCGTTTCGTTTCCGTTTCATTTTCGTTTTCGTTTTCGTTTCGTTTTCGTTTCGTTTCCGTCCCCCCGCCGCCCGTGACGGACACCCACCATCATGTCCTACGTCGATTTGAACCTCAGCACGTCCTCCATCCCCGCCATGTCCTTGGCTTCGCCCAGCACCACGTCACCTTCCGCTGCCCGCCGCCTCCGCACGAAGACGTCCGACTTTACAGACTTCCTCCGCCGCTCCCACTCGCACCGCGAATCGCATCCGCCCCCGCTGCCCGCCGGGACCGCCGAGCTGGCCAAGGAGCCTGACGCCCGCTCCAAGCGCAGAATACCGCTCTTCGGTCTGAAGCGCAAGTCGGCTGGCACGATCAAGGACGCCAGCGCGAGTGCCAGCGAGAGCGAAAGCACGACCAAGACTAAGGACTGGCGAAAACTCACGCGGCTGTCTGCAGGGTACGTGCCATCCTACATCTCTCCATTAGACCATCGCCGCCACGTTTTCACGGATTTACGTGGAGTGGACACACAGTTCTAGTTCGCCACATGCTGCGCCCTCGTTGACAGCCTAAATGCTCTATTTCGTGTCCGCTGCTGTCGTCCGACACGCGTGTTGACTAGTTTGGCGCCGTTCCTTCAAATTTCGCGCGTCTACTGGGCGGTTGTTCGATTGCTCGGATGTTGCCGTTGCTATCTCCGTCTCCGTGCACGTGGCTTTACTTCCGTTGCCTGCGAAGTTCAAGCTCTTTGCCTCCGTGTCCCAGAAAGTCCAAATTGAACCAGTATGCTGACTCCTTGGTGATCGTTGCAGAGCCAGCTTTCAGCACACGTCAAGCTCCCCCAGGCCGCCACTCCCACCCGGTCGCCATTCTTCATCAACGACACTTTCACCGAATTCTTCGCTTCCCCCGCCGAATGTGCCTACACCCTCGTTTTCGCCAATATCTCAATTCACCAGATCACCCACATCGTCTCCTTCTGTACCTCCATCAAATGGCGCAGGCCGCTCCACGATCCCGACACCCTCCTCTGTAGCGCAGAGGTCATTGACCACTTCGCACCACCGTGACCGTCAGCGAGGATCCGCCTCCGGCCAGGATCGCGAAAATGCAACGCCCACTGGCTCCCCGACCAAACTTGACTCCTCGCTGCACTCGCATCAACAATATCGAGACAGCAACCGCGACACCCCTACGCCTACCGCGACTTCCACATCCGCGTCCGCATCCAATTCTGCATCCAATTCTGTCTCCACATCGGCCTCATCACTTCCTTCGCCTATGAGCGTGATGTCATCCTCTGCATTCTTCATCCCCCTCCCGCCATCGTCGGCCGCAAAGCTAAAGGAGAGGGAACGGGAGCAGCAGCGCGAGCGACCACGGCCGACCATCACGATCTCGCCCGCGCCCGTGCTGACCGCCGCCGAGCTTGCAGAGGAAGAGAAGATGTATGTCTCGCCGCGCGAGGCGCCTGTCCCCACTGCGGTCTCGGCCCCCATGCACCAACGCTCTTCATCGATCGTCCGTGCTAGTGGTGAAGCCAGCGTTATCAGCGGACAGCGCAGCAGCGTCGAGCGCGTGCGCCCCGCGCCTCCTTCGAACTCGGCCCTCCCGCGCTCTAACTCCCGCATCGCGTCGCCATCGTCTTCGCAAGTCCGGAGCGACGGCGAGCTGAGCACCGGCTCGG
>SFCI01001164.1:0-10824 GCA_004681135.1 Hericium alpestre | reverse complement strand
GGCTCGGTGTGCGTGCGCACGCTGCGGCCGGAAGCATCAGTGGTGTAGTATGAGATGCGCGCGGAGGGGTGGATGAGCTCGTCGTTCGGGCGGAGGTGGAGGTGGAACGTCTCGCCGAAGACGGAGAGCGTGAGGCGGAAGGAGTCGGAGTGGTGTAGCGTGGTGGAGTCTAAGGGGAACGAGCGCGCATTGTGCGTCGATCGTGCGGTGGGTTGGCGGGGGAGGATCTCGATGGCGAGCGTGGATGGGTGAGCTAGGCGTTTGATTGGTCTCGGGGGTGCGCTAGATGCTGTAGGCGGCGATGTCGGGCGTTGGATACCAGACGATCCGACAAGCAAATTGCTCACCAGTGACAAGTGCCAGAAATGATACAAAGATAACGACCAGCGCGCATATTCGATCGAAGGAAGACATGAAGGATCCGGCTGCTGCGAACTTGAAGAAACGAGGGGGGCCGCACCAACAGGTCCAGCGGTTGGTCGGTCAGCGAATGTGGTATACTTATAAAGCTCCGAGAGTGCAGGGTATAGCCGCCGCCTGCAGGTAAGTCAGAAATGAAAGCCAAGAGACCAAGAGCTGTGTAACGCACCCACAAGGCACTTGGGAGAAAATGGCCAAGTCCAATGTCCTTCCGTCCGTGAAGGGGTGCCTTATGTCGTAGTCGTGAACGCGTCAATCACCCGGATTGCCCGTGCACCTCAACGAGCCGTCCTTCAAGGTAGGAGAAAAGGGTATAGCACGGTCGCAGGTCGCAGTGCAACGGTCAGGATGTGGTGTAGCAACGCTGGAGCGCTGATACCAAAACCTCGGAGATCTGTCCAGCCTTCGGCGCGGATCAGACCTTACATGTCTCCAACGCCCCGGATGCGCGTGATCGCTTTCTTGATGCGCTGACGACCACAGTCAGCCACTCTTCCTGGTTCCTGGCTTCAGCACCCGCCACGACGCTCGCAAACCGAGCCCCGTTGTCAAACGAGGAGGTCATGTCTTCATAGACGATTCCAGTTTCACTCTCACACAACATCCCAAATTAAATCCGAACCCGCCAGGAATCGATTCTACAAAGCCAAGGAAAACTGAACAGCGCGTAAGTATGAAGAGCATCACAATAACACTAGGGTATGCTGCCGGACATGAAAGCGTGCAGCTATATTACAAGAACAAAGGAATCCAGCGTGTACTCCAAACAGCGACCCAAGAGCGTTCGCCGTCCATGGAGGCTATAGCCATTTAGGACTCGCGCGCGAGACGGCTGCGGCGGAACCTGCTGCCAAGAGCCCGGCCCTTAGCGCCCTTGTTCCCTGCACCACCCTTGGCAGCACCAGCTCCCGCACCAGCGGCAGCACCGTTGGCAGCACCTGCGCCTGCACCACCCTTGGCAGCACCGTTATTGCCCTTGGCAGCACCGTTGTTACCCTTGCCACCCTGTTGGCCCTTGCCGGCAGCACCGGCTGCGGCAGTAGAGCTCGCGGCAGCGGACGACGCAGCAGCAGAAGCAGCGCCACCCTTACCACCCTTACTGCCCTTAGCGGCACCAGCGGTTGTGTTCGCGGCAGCAGCGCCGGCACCACCAACGGTGAACTACAAGTCGAAGGTAAGGCCCAACCGAGGAACGAGAATAATGAAACACGTACGTAGACCATGTCATCCAGAGTTCCGTGCTGTGCGACAGCGACGAGGACAGGCTGATGGTTGGCGGCGGCGTTGATGGACGCGAGACGGTAAGTGCCCGCGGGGAGACCGCTGTCGACGTCAGCGGTGACGGCGCCGTTGACAGCGGCCGTGTTGACGCCCTTGAAGAACGCGAAGTTCAGGGGGTTCGTGGGCGTGGTCTGCGCGAGCGAGTCGAGCTTCTCGATGACGACGTGCGTGTGNCCGATGATGTCGCCCTGCGCGTTCAGCTGCTGCGGCGCGGAGTAGTAGTTCGTGTTCGCGTTGACGAAGTTGCCCATCTGCAGGTTGCTGACGGCCATCGAGATCGTGAACTTCTGGTTCGCGGGCAGGTTGTCCATGTTCTTCGGGTTCGTGAACTTGGACGAGGGGATGTTGCTCGTCGACGCGATGACACCCATCGGCGCGGGGTTGCAGGAGCCGGTCTTAATCTGCTGGCCGTTGGTGATCGGCATGTTCGGGACGGTCGCGCAGAAGTTGATGAAGTTGTTCGTGGACGTGAGCGAGGCGACCTGGCCGGCCACCTGCTGCGCCTGACCGTCCTGGGCGAAGCCCGTCGCGACGACGGCAGAGTCTAGCGCTGGAAAAATTATAATGGATCAGCGTCGGAAAAGAAGCAGGAAAACTAAACGCACTCGTGGCGGTCTGAGCGTTACCACCGGCGGCACCAGCAGCAGCAGCGGTGCCCTTGGCAGCTGCCGCAGTCGTAGACGCGGCTGCGGCCTGCCGGCACCACCCTTGTTGTTGTTATTATTACCTTTGTTACCATTGTTGTTACCGCCTTTGCCACCGACGTTCTTCTGCCCAGCGGCCCGGCCGGTAACGCCTGCTGAGGCTTGCCCGGCAAGCAGGGGGAAGAGGAAGATGAGGGAAGTGAGGGCGGAAGAGAACTTCATTTTTGACACTGAACAGAAAAGGCGGGCAGCTGGGCTTCACAGAAGTCGGAAAGAACGAGACGACGGCGAGAGTCCGGACAACTAGACAAACGAACAATGATCTTGGTGAGTACATGGTGTGGACCCACGGCCGATGGGAATAAACGGAACTCACAAAAAAGAGAGATGGGCAGCACTGCTGCAAAAGACCGCGAAAGAAAGAAAAAGGTAAGGAGAAGGCTTGGAGGAGAAGGTGGAAGATGTGGGAAGAGGCATTTGGAGCGTATTTATAAGTGACACTTCTGTTGGAGCGCACACATGGTTCTGGCGGCCTGGTCGGATGGGGTTGTCAGGGAGACGGGGCATATCGGGCTCCGATTGGCCGGGAAGGCGGCATCCTACAACTTCTCAATGTCTTTGGGGGTCTTGTACGACAGGGTATGTTCCAAATATACCGCTGCTTACTGCGTTGGTTACAGTACAAGCTGCCCTTTATTGATGATTGATGGACTCTGCTGCCTTCTGCCTGCCAGCCCTCTGATGGTCTCTGATGTGCATCTATACTTACTGAGACTACACGAGGCCCGTAGCTCTATCCGATCGTCCTAAGCAACCGATGATTAAACGACAGGCAAGTCCAAGAATAAAACGTCGCGTAAGAGGCAAAGGCATCGTACAAATGGGAGGAACAACGCTGATGCTGAGTTCACACGTTGCCGTGGTAATGCATATGGTACAGACAATCTGGCGGCCAATCACTGTCGCGTCAACGCAGCGCCGCCATTGGCTGGCCGGGGCTGCCGGCGGCGCGGAGTACGAAACCCCCAGTCACCCGGGAACGCGTTCTAAGATGACATCGAGCGGGGATACGCCGCAGCCCAGCATTGCGCATCAGCACCATGAGAGAAAATAGCCGGGGCCACCCACCTTTCGCCTTCAATGCACAGACGAACGATGCCAGCGTATCAAACTCCTTGACGACCGTCTCGTCGAAGTGCCTCTGCGCGATCGCAGCCAGCACCTCGTGCACCTCCTCCACATCTGCGAGGATAGGCGTACGCCCGCGGGGTTCTTCTTCTACTAATCGCGAGCTGCGTCGACGACTTTGTTCGCGTGACTGTCTTCGCGGTCGGTTTGCAGGTGTCACTAACGCCGGACTTAGTCCGCGGGAAGTACTGCGGTGCGGATTGAGCAACGTTGGTGGGGGTGGCGGATCGTATGGCGTGAGAGGTGATGGATACACAGGCGGTACCAGATCATGTTGAACAAGATACCGATGGAGGGCCTCCTGGGGTAGGGCAGAAAAGTCCATCTATCACAGCACAGATGATGAGTGCATTGAAATGGGTGGGTGGCCCAAGGGACGTAACGTGGTAATACGCGGAGCCTCGTATGACGGCGCGAACACAAACAGATGGTGATACTTACCAGCGGAGCCTTGGTCTCCCCATCACCCCCACCCGGCCGTGCAGTGCGTGCGATGCTGACTGGCGGTAGAGGAGGCTCCACACGCTTCCTCTTGACGCGTCCGTCCCCGTCCGCGGCGTCTCCTGCGTGCCTTTTCGCGCCCGCATTCGAGGGGCCGGGATATGCGGCATCGTCGTTGGGTCTTCTACGCGCTTGGCCGCGTTGGCGGGAGGTGGAGGGCGGGGCGGCGCTGTTTGGCGGGGCAGACGCGGTGGTTGGAGGAGCCATGGTCATTAGACGCGTCGTTCCCACGGCCTCGACGCGGTAATTGAGCACTCCAGATCTCGCGTCCAGATCCTGCACGCGGGCCTGACTCGATCTTCATCGCAACTTTTTGACTTTGTTCTGCTGAACACCTCCGGTAAGTCCCTGTTCGTCTCTTGTTCGTCAATACGCCCTTGACAGACGCGCATCTCAAATAGATCCTTTGTAATAGTCAAATTTCTGACGCCGTAACTTAAAACAGTACAGGCCGGCGAGCCAACAGGAACTAATCTCCCCCATCCCATCATGTCGACTTTCGGTACGCTTTTCCGTGTAACCACCTACGGCGAGAGCCACTGCGCATCCGTGGGCGCAATCATTGATGGCTGCCCACCCGTGAGTAGCACCCCCCTCCCATGACCAACCTCTAATCCGCGCGTCTAGGGTCTCGAGCTGTCAGCAGCAGATCTGCAGACACAGCTCAGCCGTCGCAGGCCTGGCCAAAGCAACCTTACCACGCCGGTCAGTCAGTCGCGTTCGGGCCTCACTGCCGTCCCCACGCTCATGTTTCTTGACCTCGAAGCGCGATGAGAAGGATCTCGTGCAGCTGCAGTCTGGCATCGAGCACGGCGTGACGCTCGGCACGCCCATCGGCCTGTTCGTGAAGAACGAGGATCAGCGCCCGCACGACTACTCCGAGACGGATCTCTACCCGCGTCCCAGCCACGCTGACTATACCTACCTCCTGAAATACGGCGTCAAGGCAAGCAGCGGTGGCGGACGCAGTAGCGCGCGCCGTTCCAGTATTTCGCCTCGTAGACGGACCACTTGCCGTCTTTGTAGTGCTTGACGGGGATCATGGAGTAGCCTTCCCAGGGCGGTGGCGCCGAGGGAGGGATGGGGAGCGGACGGCTGAGGGGGGAAGGGGGCTTGGTTATGGCCTTGTCGGTCTTGTCTGCGGGTTGCACCGGCTGGACAGGGACGACGGAGGAGTAGGGAGGGGGAGGGCTGGGAGGATCGGGCTGCTTGTCGTCGTCCTTGGTGACAATGATATCAGGGATGGCAACGATGACCTTGGGGGCGGAAATGATGGGCCGCCTGAGGAGCGAGGGAAGCAGCGAGTTCAGGTAGAAGAAGACGGCTAAGATTCGGTCGGTACATAAGGTCAGCGATCCAGGAGTGGATGCTAATGTATGCTAATGGATGCTAACCTTTAGCGGCTGAGAACCAGCCCTCTGCATAAAGCGCCTTCTTGAAGACGGCGAAGGCCCCGACAGTTGCGAGCACGATGAGTTCCAGCATAAGCCATACCAGACGGCAGTAAGGATTGAAAATTTGAACGAGCGGCATTGCGAGGAAACGCGTGGTGAGAGACATGATAGTATTGGCTGCCAGCAACCGTGGTGTAAATATGATAAAGAGTGTGTGTATGGTCGGAAGGAAGAGGCGATGAGCGTTTCAATGCGAAAGGACCCTTACTTACCTACATATCTGCGTTTCAGCTGAAGCATTGAAATATGGACGGCCAGTTTATACTGCCTGGCATTCTGATATTGACTGGCCGTCAATGCATTATGCCTCGACGAGTTGGTGCTAGTCGTGTTTCAACCAACGGATTAATCATGAAGGGGTTTGGTGCAAGGAAATAGATTACGATGAATTCTGGCCACGACATGCAAGGGAATCATTTCAGCATCTGCCCATGCCACGCACACCGATGCTAGATGTTTGAGAAATGGGAGACAAGGATCAGAATTCCAGAAGACCCGAAGGACTCAGTACTTAGCGGATATGATATCCAGATCCTACAGCTATGATGCATTTCAAGAAGAACATTTTGTATGCGAGCTCGCGAGGCTGCACCGGTCACCCTCGTGAACTATTGGAAACGCCCTCCGCATTTCCGCGCACTATCCTGACAACAGGGCTACTTCTTCTTCTTCGGTTTCTTCTTCTTCACCCCTCCTCCGACAGGCCCTGCGGGTGTCGGAGCAACGCTGGACGTAGGCACCGCACTACCGGCCGTTTCTGCCTTCGCGGCTGCTCCAGGAGCAGGCGAAGCAGTAGCGGTGCGCGGCGTCGGGCTCGGAGCGGGTGGCGGGCGGGCGTTCATCATCTTTTGCATTAGCGAGAGGTTGAGAGCCTCGAATCGGTTGAGGAAAATGGAGGAGTGGGTTTTGAATTTAAGACACTGATCAAGATCATCGGTGCGCACGGGAGATCGGTCAGTACGAGCAGACCAGAGCAGGCAGCACACGCACTGTCGTATCATCTGTGATCTTGAGAACCAGCTTGCCCTCCGATGACTTCCACTTCACACAATACCGTGTCTGTCCGTCCACAAACCCCGCACGTCAGTTATGCATTCTCCGATAGCGGGATCACTACGCACCTTGTTCGGAGACTTTGTATAGAGGGCCTCAGCGGCTTCCTGGTATTCTTGCCAGGACGATATGTACACCATGGCAGTGCGTGGAGCCCTCGACTCTTACGGGCATCGAGGCAGCTGCCAGGCGCTTTCAAGATGTCCGTCGCGGCGTCCACGAGGGAATATTTCTGTCACGTTCATCACGGCATCACCGTCACTATGACAGGGAGTCACGGTCGGACAGCCTGTTATGCAGTCAAGATGATGTGCGAGTGAAAGTGACTCTTGCTGCAGCCGAACGCAGTTTGCATCTTACCCCAACTCTCTGTGCGCGTGTTGAGCTGGCTTTCTGGGTTCTGATCACGCAGAACTACTCTCTCCTTTATTTCTTCGACGCGACAATTGCACAAGACTGCTAAGATGTCTGGGGAAAGGAAACGTAAGTGCGCTCGTGTGACGGCCGCCATCGGTTAGTGTGGAGAGACGCTAACGAGAACTCTGGCAACAGCTCTGCCGTTTGCGGTGACCTTTGCGGCTGGTGCTATTGCGGGCATCTCAGAAATTCTGACATTCTATCCTCTCGGTGAGCTGAAACTTACGCGTCTGAACGAGAGCGATGTCGATAGAGGTGCTCGCGTGGTCTAGATGTTGTGCGCATCCTTCTATTCGCGTCCTTGACTTGAATGCAGACTTGATGTGATGTTTGGACTAGGTGAAAACTCGCATGCAACTCGCGACTGGTAAGACCTCAATGGGCTTGGTCGGGTCTTTCCAGACCATCATCCGAGAGGAAGGGTAAGCTCATATAACCCTGCTGCGCATTATCCAGTGCAGCTATTCACCCTGTTTCTCTTTAGGTTCGGGCGGTTATACCGAGGTAAGGAGGCCGCACTATCGCCGTCTTACTCCCCAGTCACTAAACTCCGTGCAAGGCCTTGTCCCGCCTCTCCTCATGGAGGCGCCAAAGCGCGCGACTAAATTGTACGGCTGTTTAGATAGTCGTCTACATACCCAGCAGACTCTCACATTTATCTTGATGTCAGCGCCGCAAATGATTTCTGGGGCAAGACGTTCAAAAAGATGGCCGGTGAAGACACGATGACGCAGAACCTTTCCATTGTCACCGGCTGCAGTGCTGGTGCAACCGAGAGTTTCGTTGTCGTGCCGTTCGAGCTTGTCAAGATCAGGTGTGTCCTCTTCCTGTTCCTCCATGAATCATTATGTACCTTTTGTTTTGTCGTGTAGGCTGCAGGACAAGTCCAGCACATTCGCCGGTCCCCTGGACGTCGTGCGCCAAATTGTGAGGAACAATGGCCTCTTGGGGCTGTACGCAGGGATGGAGGCGACATTATGGCGGTAATCATTGCAAATATGTGCTTATATGCGTTCGCTAACTTGACTTTTGCGGCAAGGCATGTATGGTGGAACGGAGGCTACTTCGGCTCTATTCACCAAGTGAAGGCGTTGATGCCCAAGACGGAAGTAGGTCTACCCCATACCCCTTCGTTGCGATTCTGAGATTCGCCCTGCATGCAGTCGCAATCAGGAGAGCTCTTCAACAACTTCTTGTCTGGCTCTATTGGTGGTTTCATCGGAACGGCTATAAACACACCGTACGTAACTTCCACCTGTACCCGACCTGAGTCCTTTTAACATACGCATCTAGATTTGACGTACGGCCGTCCGACCATTGTATTAAGGCCTGAACTGACTGTCACTGATTTTATCAGGTCGTGAAATCCCGCATCCAAGGCACTGCCAAGGTCCCCGGCGTCACACCCAAATACAACTGGACATATCCTGCGTGCGTAATCCCATATTTTCTGTCAGCTATGCGCATACACGCTTACGCCTTTCGCATACCAGCCTCGCAACGATCTTCCGCGAAGAAGGCCCCGCAGCGCTGTACAAGGGATTCGTCCCGAAGGTGCTTCGACTTGCGCCCGGCGGCGGTGTGCTCCTGCTCGTCGTTGAGTTCGCGTCGGACGTATTTAGAAAAGGTACGGACTATTTCCGCAAGTGCAGTCTCGACGGAGCACTGACGACGCGTGTTCCAGCCTTGGGACCACCGTACATCTGATTTCGGGCCGTTTAGTGTGGTACGCGGTATTAGACATGCATAGAATGTTAGATAGCTGCTTGAATGGTGGTCTGAGTTAGATATCGCGCGGCAGAACACACCGCGCATTCTGTAAGTCAAGGCGGTCCCAATCGCTCCGTCAACGATTTAAGTATTTTCCGTACTTGCTTCGCCTTTCCGTCCCCTTCCTCTCCAGTCGTGTCGTCTTGCCTCCCTTGCCAGCCTGCCTCGCCATCGTCGTCATCCAACTTCATCAGCCAATCCTGTCTCACATGCTCGACTGTGCGCCGCGGTGCTCGCCGGCGCGCGGCAGCGGTAGCCTCTTCATCCTCCATTTTCTTCTTCTCGAGCCAGCGATTGCGCCGTGCTTCCAGCTTCGCCTGCCTAACCGGATCCTCATGTGTCTGTGCTCCGGCGCGCTCGCCCTCCTCGATCTCGTCAGGCACCTGGTCGAGCGATGTCCCTTTGTCGATGCCCGAAGGCGTGCGTGCGTCGAGGTCAGCCTGACTATGGTTGAGTACGTGGTGATATATAGATAAAGAAGAGACGAACGGGGATCGGAACCCATGAATCGCCCACGAAGGTGCGCCGCTCGATGGTCAGTATCCCGCCGCGGACGACGAGCGGCTGCGCGAGGTTGCCGCGTACGATGCGGTCGACGGGGACCTGGTCGACGCGGTACGCGACCTCCGCCCATCCGTACTGATTCGCTGTGGCCATGTTAAGCCCACCGTAGCTGAGAATTGAACTGAATCGACATACATATCCGGAGCGCGAGCACGGATCCGTATCGGTGAAACAGTGTCATAAGATCTTCCTTAGTCGTCCCCTCCCCAAATCCATACACATACAGCAGCGCAATACCCGGCACGGTCTCGCGCGACCCAGCACGTCCCCGCTCGGTCTTCTGCATGCACACGCCCTCGACCGGCCGATGCAGGTCGTGTCGCCCGCCATCGCGGGCGCGGAGGCGGACGGGGCGAAGAGCCCGCGGCAGCCCGCGGCCGAGGAGNGCGTCGCCGCGAGCGGGTCGTAGTCGCGGTGTTCGCTCTTTTCCTGGATCTTTTCTCGGTGCTGTATCCGTCCCGTCTGTTGTCCCGTCCCCGCTCCTCGTGTACCGCTTCGCTTTCGCACGCTCTCCTTTGAATTCTGCGCTGGGAGGACAGAGTGTAGCAGCGCGCGGTCGAGGAAGGGGTCGCCGTGAGCGGCTCGGAGTTGCGGGCGTCGCTTTTCTCGATGCTGGCATACCCGCGCATCCTCGGCGTGTCGAACCACGCGTCCGTCCACGTCGTGCAGGACCACGTTCTCGAGTGAGTCTGCCTTCTGCTGCGCGCTGTTGTGGTTGACCGCAGGACGATCGCTACGGTCCCCACTCAAACAACCCTTCTAGACGATGATCTCGTCGCTTCCTGCGTTGCCCGTGGTGCAGCTTGCGCCAGCTCGCAGTCAACAGCATATAGCTCACACGCGAGAGCGCCGAGAACACGCCTGGCGCATTGCCGCCGTCTCGGTCTTCATGTAGCATGTAGTGAGTGCGTGGACCTCACGAGGAGCGAAGGCGGGAATAGGGAAAATAGACGTGACTTTTATGTAGATATCGTAGAGTACATGAACATGTACATAGCATTTGAATAATAAAACATTGTGTTGATGTTCGACATTGAACTTTGAGGCCTGATGCCGTGCTTGACGCCGCTGAGTGGAAGTCGCCGCCGTCGACGCGTCTTTCTCACCGACGTCCATGATCTGCGTCGAACAAGATATCGCTGTCGGGTTCAACAACAACAGCGATACGCGTTCGACGTTCAGTGCGAGGGAAATGCCGTCTTCTCATCTTGCGCCGATGCTCCCTGCTCTCCAGTGCGGACAAGCGAGATGTCCGCCTCGTTTCTCGAACCCGACGGTGCGCAGCGTCAGCAATTCGGCCGTGCAGCATGGCGATACTCGATCCTCGCCGCCCGTCCTGCGATCCGTGTCCAATGACACATCCACGCAGGTGCGCCGCGTGCTTAACACCCAAGTTGACTGATTGCGATCGACCGGCTTTCGTCTGTGCCGCCAATCCTCGCCTTCAACCACGACGGCGGCGACGCAAACCGGGCCTGCGCTGCCCGCTTGGGCTCGGCTACACGGACGGGTGGACTCGCCAGGTCGCGCAT